>JARJLU010011955.1:47500-60753 GCA_030272975.1 Sparidentex hasta
TTTGATGCCTCCAACAAACGTGTGACGGGACGAGCAGCCGGTCGAGTCTCAACACTTCACCGTCACTCGCTCCTCTTCTCTCCTCTCAGGATCTGACCACGTTTCTTCTGTCCGTCATCTTATTCAGCATCTGTCCATCTCCTCCGCTGTGATCCATCAGGTCACATCTGGACAGAAATCTGCTGTCGAGCTTTGAAGACACCAACAAGAAGAATATCACCCAATCCAATGGGTCACTGGTTCAGTTTGTTTCCACTGTTCTCGCCTGTTTCCTGGAGCTGAATCGTTAGTAGCTTAATGTCGACAGCTGCTGAGTCTCAGTTCAGGTCTGCATCCTTCAGAGGAGCATCTGCAGTCTGTCCCAGTCTGAAGCTCCTCCAGAGGCTCCTTCTGCTCCCTGTTTCTGGAGGATGCACCGCTACGATCCTTCGTATCCACACATATCCCAAGATTCTTTGCACACCCGAAAAAGAAGAAAGAAAGAGAGAAAATGGCGACATCGCGTGGCGTAGATCGTCACTTTCGTAACAGTAAAACATCTGGTGATGCAACCAGGAAATGCTGGTCACCTGGTGCTGCGTTCAGTCTCACCTGTCTGTGAACACCACACGGCCTCTCGTGTAGTCAAGTTACCACCATAACCAACGAACAAAACTACTTGTCAGGTTTTAGGAAAAGATCGTAACAATCCCGACTGAGTATTTGTCTCTTGAGTCTCTCATGAAAATCACTGTCTTACACTAAATCTTTACCTCGTCATACTTTTGTTTCCTCAACATCCTGTTTCAACAGGAAGTACAGTAATAAGGAACTCAAAATAAAGAGTCACGCTCTTGAACGCTGCTTCACTGAGACTTTATTATTGAAGATAACATTTTTGTCCAGCTCAATTTGCATTCGATTATTAAACTTGTTTCGAGGTATCTACACTGACAGCTCCTGACTGCAGGAGGACTGGAGCTTATCAGATCCTCCTCTGGAGCTCCACTTTAATTTAATGAATTAAAAGACAATCTAGTTTCAGGAAGCTTTATCTCGGATGTCTGAAGTTTCTGGTTCTTACATCGAAAGTCAAAAAGCTTTTACTGCTTTTAAAAAGGTCAAACAGTGGCCTGCTTCTGATGCCGCTTTCAAGAAATCTCAGCGAGTCACTTTTCCTTCCCTGTTGGCAGATGTTTGTGTTCGATAGCAGCAGATTTCTCTGGATTACATAATGTTTTATGTCTCTGTACCGCATGTTGCAGCTCTGCCTGCAGGAAGCCACCAGCAGCCAGACAGAGCAGCGTGAGGGAACGAGAGGAGGCAGCTCATCTTCACTATTAACACTCACCCCCACTGAGATGATGAGGAGATCAGCTCCTCGGCTGTACAATGCACCGACGCAGGAAACGGGAAGGAAGTGAGTTCATGTTATTAAGATTAAGAAAATGGCTTTTGTTCGACCTGATGGTGATACGGAGCTGAGGAGGAGACTGAGGCGAGGGGAGGAGAAGTGAAGTTAGACTCGCAGGACTCAGCTTTAGACTTAAAGAAGATTTAAATAATATCTGCGTCCCGAGACAGAAACCTGAAACTGGCAGTTAAATGAGAGCGGAGCGAGGTTTATACGCAGCTTTATTAGGAAGGTGGTCAGAGGTGGATTTACACCCTGAGGTCTGCGTATAAACTGGAGGACATTCAGCGGCGGAGGTGATGATGTGAAGACAGCAGAGGAATATATGATGAGTTTGCTCTGATGGAGATCCACCTCCACGCTAACGTGAAAGATTCTCCATCGATGTGCAGACGGATCCTGATCACGTTAAAGAAGCATGAAGCAGCTGGTGGAGGGTTATTTGCTTCATCACACGTCTGTGTCTGACGTAGACGGAGGCCAGTTTGACGACAGGTACCGAGGTGGTGATCTTGCTGACTAACACAAGAGTTCAGCCTCCTGACACCCTGGTGCATGAAGCTGTTGCTCAGCCTGGTGGAGGCACCTGGAGGAGGCACCTGGAGGAGGCACCTGGAGGAGGCACCTGGTGGAGGCACCTGGAGGAGGCACCTGGAGGAGGCACCTGGAGGAGGCACCTGATGGAGGCACCTGGAGGAGGCACCTGGAGGAGGCACCTGGTGGAGGCACCTGGAGGAGGCACCTGGAGGAGGCACCTGGTGGAGGCACCTGGAGGAGGCACCTGGAGGAGGCACCTGGAGGAGGCACCTGATGGAGGCACCTGATGGAGGCACCTGGTGGAGGCACCTGGAGGAGGCACCTGGTGGAGGCACCTGGAGGAGGCACCTGGTGGAGGCACCTGGTGGAGGCACCTGGTGGAGGCACCTGGAGGAGGCACCTGATGGAGGCACCTGATGGAGGCACCTGGAGGAGGCACCTGATGGAGGCACCTGATGGAGGCACCTGATGGAGGCACCTGGAGGAGGCACCTGGAGGAGGCACCTGATGGAGGCACCTGGAGGAGGCACCTGGAGGAGGCACCTGGTGGAGGCACCTGGAGGAGGCACCTGGAGGAGGCACCTGGAGGAGGCACCTGATGGAGGCACCTGGAGGAGGCACCTGGAGGAGGCACCTGGTGGAGGCACCTGGAGGAGGCACCTGGAGGAGGCACCTGGTGGAGGCACCTGATGGAGGCACCTGGAGGAGGCACCTGGAGGAGGCACCTGATGGAGGCACCTGGAGGAGGCACCTGGTGGAGGCACCTGGTGGAGGCACCTGGTGGAGGCACCCTCAGGTCCCTCAGGCTACGTTCTCCATGTGCTGCAGGCGTTGGCGTTGGAGGCGCTGCAGCTCCAGGTCACAGCTCAAACAGGATCAAACATGAACTCGTCTTCTCGCTGACTTCTGTCACCGTCTCATGAGGTCACGTTAAACATCCCTACAGAACTTTGTCTGCACTCGTTGGTAAAATCACTTACAAAACACGTTTTCATCCTGAAGTATCATCTGCAAACGACAGTTCTGAGGTTACAGATGCTGGAGTTTGAAAGATGAACCTTCCTGTATCGTAGACTGATGCAGTCTGATTTTTGAAGGACTTTCTAAATCTAAAGAGTGGAGGTTCATCTGACTGTATTCACTGAGACCAACATGTGTTCCACCTCCTGCTGCAGCCTTCCTGCAGCTCAGTCTGGTTTTTAACCTGTTCTGTTACGGCGTGTTCACCTGACCAACGAGGTGACATTTTAATTTGTGTGTGACCTTCACGTTCAGAAAGCTCCACTCAAACTGACATCCAGCAATACTGTGTGTGTGTGTGTGTGTGTGTGTGTGTGTGTGTGTGTGTGTGTGTGTGTGTGTGTGTGTGTGTGTGTGTGTGTGTAGTGAAGCACTGCAGGTCAGCGAGTGCAGTTTGGAAAATGCTGGAGCGGAGCAGTGAAATGCATCACTCGCTGAAGTTTCAGCGGCGAGGAAAAAGAGATGAATGGCTCCTATTAGAGCGCGGCAGCTTTAGAGGGAAAGTGATATTCAGCTGAGGAGGTGATGAAGGTGAGGGGAAGTTAAGACTATTAGAACCGAGACTGATTAAAATAACGTCTGCGTCCCGAGACAAAGTTAATCATCCCCTCTGCTCCTCAGCTGAGAACACACAGGCTGAAACCTGAGCTCTCGCGGCCGCTGTGTCGTGAATCTTCTCGTCCTCTCAGACGCTCCGAGTTTGTAACATGCAGATAAAAAGGAGGTGAAAACAGGGAGAGGGAACTCTTCTCATGAGCCGCAGAGGAAACAAAGCAGCATTAAGGAGACGAAAACACAACACATGAACTGATGAAGTTAGTTTCGTGGGTGATGACATCATTCGTGGGAGACAAAAATACGGTGAATATTATCGTCTAGGCCAAGAGAAGGAAGGAGTGTGACGTCACCAGAGTCTTTCTGAGAAGACGTTCGACACGAAGCGAAAGAAAAACAAAGTAAAAACAGTCGCTGTCGGGAGGCAGCACAGCAAAACTTCCTGTGGCGGCTTTCAGAAGGGCCCGTCTCCAAGTCAGGTGGTATCGGATCGTCGAGACGTTCTGGATCAGCATGAAGGCTGTAATGAAGGTGAGAGTACCTTCAGTCCTGATCACAGGCCTGATCTGAACTGTCCTCCAGCAGCCGAGCGAGGCCTCACTTCACCGGACCTTCGCCTTCTTTCTAACCTTGTGACGACTCTCTCACTCTGAAACGGATCCTGTTTTAAAACCCCCGAACACCAGCAGCCTGTGTGTGTGTGTGTGTGTGTGTGCGTGTGTGTGTGTGTGCGTGTGTGTGTGTCCTCTGTCTCCTCCACTGTCAGAAACCCTCCTCCTCCTCCTCC
This sequence comes from Sparidentex hasta, assembly GCA_030272975.1. NCBI lineage: Eukaryota > Metazoa > Chordata > Actinopteri > Spariformes > Sparidae > Sparidentex > Sparidentex hasta. The sequence continues at coordinate 51,793 of JARJLU010011955.1, forward strand.
TCCTCCTCCTCCTCCTCCTCCTCCTCCTCCTCCGCCTGGACTGTGTCGTACAGTACGACTCTGTTACCTTTAGTTCGTCTCCACCTGCAGGTCGGCGAGCCAGAAATACTCCACCTCTAACTGCTCCATGACAACACAAGACACAAGTTTACCAGGACGATCGCTGGAGAAATAACACCTCCACATCTCCTCGCTGCCCCGAACATGAGTTCATTATCTCGTCTGGACAAAAGGAAGCTGGAGGCGAACAAACAGCCTTTCTGTCCTCCTCAGAGACAGACAGACAGAAACACAGAAGAAGAAAGAGGAGAAGAAGAAAAACGAAAAGAAAAACAAGAAGTAGAAGAACAAAAGAAGAAGAAGAAGAAGAAGAAGAAGAGGGATACCTGATCTCAACTATCTCATTACGTAGAGACGTTGGGGGACGAGGAGGAAATGGAAAAGGAGGCAGTGAGAACATCCGGAGGGGGAAAGTTTACAAATCCTCCTGAAAATAACCGACAGGAGGAAAACAGAGTGGCGGAGCTGCAGGGGAAGACAGACACCACACAGTGTTCAGGGATGTTCTACATTTCTCTCATCGTCAACACGTCCCGGAGTCTTTCTCCTCCACGGCTCAGACAGAACTCATTCACAGCCACGTCGCCGGACGAGCAGCATCGATTCGTCTTCCGTCCGTGTCAGATGTTAATCGAGTGTAAAGAGGAAAGAAGTCAACTCGGCCTGGAAGTGGATGAAAGAGAGCGTTTCACATTAACCGTAATCAGAGACTCTGTTCAGCCCAACAATTCCTTCTGTGTGTGAAACAGTAGATTTGCTGTTTCAGTGAAATGTGAGCCGTTTCCTCCTCGGAGGGCTCAGAGAGCGAGTCAGGACACTTTAACACGTCTTCAAGCCTTTAATGTGAACAGAGTCACATGCAACCGTCCAGCGCCTCGATTACATCGTCTGTTCATTCAGTTCCCACGTCCTGCTGCTGCCCAGGCCAACAGCAGGATCAGTTCATGACTTTACACATCTGCACATGAGATACTGATTATTTACAGTTGTTTGGTCAATAGAATGTGAGAAAAAGGTGTAAAAAACATGAAGATGACGTCCTCAAAACTCTTGTTCTGTCCACAACACAAAACATATTCAGATTACTGACACAGAGGAAAGAAACCAGAAAAAATAAGAGAATTCGGAATTTGAATAATAACAACAGAACACTCAAACTAATTAAATCAATTGCCGGAATATTTGCTGGTTAATTTAATGGTCATTGCAGCACTCATTAGTTTGTACTTGAGACCTGAGAACAAATACTTTTACACCATGTTCTGACAACAACTAATTGATTAATAATAATTAGCTGCAGCCCTGAAACTGACGTCTCCGTCTGATGACCTCACCGCTCTCTTCTCTTCTTCACTGTTTTTAAAAACAATCTGCGTACGTTGATTTCTGTCAGACGCTCCTTCAGATCTCAGTGTAAACATCATTAACCAAAGAGTTAATGAGCCAATCATGTGTTGATCTTCAATAAAAAATACCTTGGATGGAGCGCGTTTCATGGAGTGCTGGGAATAAACTTGGTCCTTCATAAATCCAGATAATCAGATCTGCTGCGGGCGGATCTCAGTGCAGGACGACTGAATCTGACATTTGAGCTGTTTGACTGTGAAAGACTCTCTGAGGTGTCGTGACCGTGAAACACCAACCGCATCGTTTAAAAACACCCATTTATTTTTCTGAAAAAACACAGAAACAGCAGTCCAACATTTAGATTTAGTTTAGATTTATGAAACCAAGTCGGACAGACGTGGCGTTGGAACTCCCAGCTCCGTGATTATGTCAAATTTAGTTTTCAGGCTGAGGAGGACTTTGAAATTTCTAAAGGTGTCAGTGGAGCCTTTTCACCGAGCAGATCTTAATCTCATGACCCAAATACGCCGACGTTTCTCCGGAGATTTGAATGTTAAACTAACTAAGCTGGAAGTGGCGTCACGAGGCGGCAGAGAGCAGCGAGTGATACGGACTGAAAGGGGAAAGTGTTTGAGTTTGTGATGAGATGAGAGGATCACAGGCGGGAGAGGAGGACGAGAGCGAGATGACATCCTTCAGACTCTGATAAGATGTTCATGTCTTTAACTACACGACACACCAACAAACACTGCTTCCACCACCAGAGCTGCATCAGGACGCTGACAGCGAGGCGGCTCAGCAAACAGAAACGGCTCAGAAGATTTCTGGGTGGTGATTAAAGGGGCAATTTGTAAGATTTGCACAGACGTGTAGTTTCAAATATTCAGCGCGAGTGTGAAGGACCATCAGCGTTTCCTTCGGCCCGTCCCGTCTCCCAACAACACTTCCTGTGATCGTCTGACAGCGTGATGACATGATGTCAAGAATCAGTCATGAAAACACACCTGCACAGTAACTGTTAGAGGAAGGACAGACAGTTTCAATCACTGTCGTACACAAACTTTATGTTTCTATTAAACAGACCAGCTGATGAGGACTCAGCGGTTTCCCTCCCGTGTGATTCTACAGACGGTGGGTGAATTCACTCCCAGGGACGAATAAAGACGGAGGCTGTTGGTAAACGCACTGAAATAAAAAAATAAAAAGGCTCCACAGAGGAGAATTATCACTTTAATCAGTTTCTCTTTTATGTGAAACAAACAGCCCAGGAGGAAAATCTGCCCCGCGGCACAAGAGCAAAACTCAGAATCTCATTTAGAGCAAACAGCTACAGAGCCAGAGAGAAACCAGAACCCTGCTGCTGCGTCTTCACTTCAGGACGGGTCCTGTCTTGTTTGGACCCCCTTCAGATTCAGGTCCATCATACAACTGAAACCAGATGAGACGAGACCAGAACCACCGTGATTAACAAACCTCCTCCTCTCTGCTCAAAGGTAACACGTCTCCTCAGAGTTTCTGTTAGACGAGAGAAGTGACACGCAGGAGAGAAAATACAAGTTACGTCCTCGTGTTTTTTATTCTTGGATGCAAAAAGCTCCGCGTCAGCAGAGTGTTTCACCGGGGACGTGGTCGAGAAGCGCTGCAACCACACTCTCAATTAACCTCTTGATTGTTTTCTCTGATAGTTGTTTGGTCTATAAAATGTGAGAAAATGTTTCAGTGTTTACTGTCTCGTTTTGTCAAACCAGTTTCTGAGAGACGTGACTGCTGGTCACCAGTTTTCAGTCACAGTTATCTTTAAAGGGATGAAAACACAACGGTTGTTTGCTTGAGTTCAATCGTGCAGATAAGCAAATACACACAGTATGATAACTGACAGTATCTGTTAGAACTATCACACCGCTGCAACCCTACAAACTGATTCATCAGTTAATAGTTGTGGCTGCTAGAAGCTGGAGCAGTTCGGACTCGTCTCCCAGGTGAAGCAGGTTGACGGTTTAGTGAAGCAGAGCAGCCTTGTGGTGACATACGGTCCAGCCGCCTCGCTCGGCTGTAACAAGGTCACGGTGTCGCGTTGTTCTGATGTGATGGCAGCAGCAGGCAGGTGTCATCATCTTCTCACCTGTTCCTGAAGCAACACACTCCCACAGACTCTTGAAAACAGTCCAAACAGAACAGTAGACCTCGTAAAGGAACCCACACTGGGCCCTGCCGGGCTCTCTGTCGGCCCGTCACTGGAAGCTAACACAGTGTTTCTGCACAGACCTGCTGCAGGTAGCAGCGGCTATAAAGCTGAAGGAAGCCGGCCGTTTAATGGTGTAATAACATTATGTGTTGTTATGGCCGTCGGAGGGGACGTTAGCCTGCAGATGTTAGCTAGCAAAGAGTCAGCGTGGACCGGGGCGGAGCCTGGGGACGCCGGGAAGGTAGTCTGAGTCATAATGAAGCCCAGCAGCCTCAGCAGCACTGATCCAACACACAAAGGTCTTTCACCCCCTGCTGTTATCAAGTCACAGCCTCCTCTTCCTCCTCCTCCTCCCCCTCCTCCTGCTCCTCCTCCTCCTGCTCCTGCTTCTCCTCGTCCTCCTCCTGCTCCTCCTCCTCCTCCTCCTGCTCCTGCTTCTCCTCGTCCTCCTCCTCCTCCTCCTCCTCCTGCTCCTCCTCCTCCTCGTCCTCCTCCTCCTCCTCCTCCTCCTCCTCCTCCTCCTCCTCCTGCTCCTCCTCCTCCTCCTCAGGCAACACCTCCTCCTGCACATTCTCAGTCGTCATCATCGTAGTTTCAGGTGGGAACGAGGTCAAACGGGCCTCCTGGTATAATTCCTCCTCTCAGGTGACACGGCTCAGGTGTTTGTAGTGAAACCATCGAGCCACAGTTATGTGACACCTGACACAGTTACAGTGTGAAGCTGCAGGTCGGCTCACCTGAGCTCAGCGGCACTGTAACCCTCCACCTGGAGTCCATACAGGACGTGACCTGCGAGGCTGAAGAGCTCACACACACTCCAACATGAAGAAGAAGCTACAGAGCAGGTGGTAATTATCAAACTAGGCATGTTGCAAAACCTTATAATACAATTTGAGGATTTTAATTATTATTTAAAATACCATTTCTTGATGGGGGAGCTGCAAAATATCAGACAAACAATATCGAAATGTAGTAAAGCGATGTAGTAAAGTTCTGTCCCTGAAACAAACTCACAACTGATCCAAGACACGTTAAATTGGACTAAATCACGCGGCGCTGACCCGCCTGCTTTGAAGCTTCATCCGTTGTCATGGTAACCGACGCTCAAAATCAGTGTTCGGCGGCGTCTGCGTTTCGTTTCTCTCTCTTTCTTTGTTTGAAGACGCCTCAGAGCGCCCGCTCCCATAAATAACTGGAGCAGCCAGGATCACACATCGTGACGGTGAGATCTGATCGTGTGGACGCTCGCTGCCATATTGTGTTGTATTGATCCGGCATACTGGGAAACAACAGAGACATCATCACAAACCCTGAGCAGCCTCCCCGACTGCATGTTGCAGAGCTGCAACAATTAGTCGATCAAAAGACATGTAATCACCAACTGTTCTGATCGTTTCAGTCAGTTTCAAAGCCTCCACTCTGTTTCTGACAGTAAATGAAGAGTCTTTTTTTTGTTTTGGACTGTTGGTCAGACAGAAGAAGACGTCTGAGAACATCTTTGGGTTCTGAGAAACTGTGAGGAGCACGTCAAGATGTGAACGACTAAATAAACGTAATAATGAGCGCATTAGAAGCAACACAGCATCACGCTTAATTGTTCCTTCAGTTAAGGTGTGGCAGCGGATCAGAACCGGTCTGAGTGTTTGTGGGTGGAGACACATTCCTGCAGCGGCACCAACACACAGCTACAGATAATAGACCGCAGACTCATAAAACCAGATGATGTTTCAGCTCTTCACAGTTTCACAGAGTCCAAGATGACAATTTCTTTACAAGTGGCGGCGTCTGTGTGTCGTCATGGCAGCATGTGGTCCTGGTGACGCCAGCTGGAGCTACCAGAGAGGTTCTGGTACTGATTCTGACACCTTGGCCGTGGGTATCAGCCAAAAAAAACATAAATCAACTTCTTCTTCGTGGCTCTAAAAACAGTAACTGTGCCAGCTTTCAGAGCAGCAAAGAAAGAATCCATCAAGAATCAAATTACCCAACATGCACCTGTGAAGGTGAATTCTCCTCATGCAGCTTCATCACATGTTTCTAGTCTCGACGAGCGTCACAGGCGAGTATCGATCGTGACATCGACCAGTCAGTCGTGTCCAAATCAATCACTTCTCTACTCTGAAGAACAACATTAAATTACACACTATGTATAAAAACACTGAACCTCCTCCACTATCTGCACCAGGCCAGCATCAGGCCTGATACCTGTAACTGTAACCATGGCAACAGAGGGACCCAGCCACACACACACACACACACACCTTTGTAAACTCCTGTCCCGAGGGCAAACAGGACACTGGATACACTCCTGACAGCCCGGTGTCAGTGAATGACTCACACAGACACGCACCCATGCACGCACACATACATACATCCACGTACGAACACATACATGCACGCACGCACGTACACAACAGTTCAGTCCAGGAGGAAGAAAACCGGTTTCGTAACTGCACACAAGCTCAATTACCGCCTCACGGCCTCACATTAGTCTGCTGCGGGTTTCCTGAACACACCGCGCCGAAAAACAACAAAAACAGCACGAGAGTTTCCGTCACGTGACACCTGAGACTCGTTCTCACAAGGACAAAACTGCTCGAACACACAGACTCAACAACAACAACAACAACAACAACAACAACAACACAGACTCAACAACAACAACAACAACAACAACAACACAAATCAGATGGAAGACTGCGAGCTGTGCGTTCTTTACCTCTGAGGGATGACTGACTCACCTGCTGCTGGATGAGCTCATTTCAGGAAACGTGACGAAGTGGACCCCGTCCAGAACCGCTGGGAAACAACTTAAAAGCACTTCCGGTGACCCAGGTGAGGCTGTATCCTGATCAGCTGCTGAACTGGGAGGTTAAACTCACCTGCAGAGGAGAGAAACACCTTCAGCCTGCAGCAGGAACAAAACTAACAGCGACTGAGCTGCAGCGCGAACCTACCTGCAGCAGGTACTCCACAAGCCCCGCCCCCTCTGAACCTGTCCACATACACACACCTGCAGCTGCTCACCTGCATCACGCGCCACTGGCTGCCGTGACCCGTTCTGAAACAAAGTGCTCCTCAGGTGTGTCCTGCTCACCTGCTCACACGGAATACACTCAACTCTCACATCCTGAAAACTCTGTTAATTAACCCATTTATCAATTTAATTAATGTTTGTATCCTGCAATGGTCAATCAAGCTGTTTGCTAGAGAAGGACGCACGGAAGGAGAGCTGGTTTCGGAATGGGACGCGGCCCTGCTGCTCTACTTTCCATCGGTCGTCAAACCATAAACGCATAAAACTCCCTGATCCATTAACAAACTGTAAACTTGGATTAATACTTAATCAGAAAACACACTGATGGAGGCTTCTTCCTCAACACTGAACTGTGTGTGTCACTTGTTTGTGGCCTTTCAATATAAAACAATAAACATAATAACATAATAAACATAAAGTGATAAAGAGTGAAAGTAAAATAGATAATACACTGAAATGGGGACATAAAAGGAACAATTCATCCCAAATGTGAAATTCAGCCATTATCTCCTCCCAGAAAAAAACATTTTTGGAGATTCATTCAGCAAAACAGCATTTCAGTATCATCCTAAACAACTGAGGGAATGTGGGACTTGTTTCAAAACTCCATTAAAACTTAGCAGAATCAGCTGTTAGCACTTCCTGTTTGTAGTGAACCTGTGAAAGTTCAGACAACTGTCACTGGATCACTGTGAAACTGAAGAAAACATAAAAACATGATTTTTCTAAGGCAAGTTCTGCACGTGTAAGGAGCATGTCTGTTTTGAGGCTTTCTGTGTGGATTCATGGAGTCATCATCTCTGTGAAGCTCCACAAATGTTTTGTGGATTATTTAACTTCTCCTGACTTTGTGTCTGGATGGTTGCGAGGAGATCATGACTCTGTAAATCCATTTAGAAAACCTTAAAAAGAAAATGGTGCAATACTTGCCTTAGAAATCTCTTGATTTTAGGTTTTCTTCAGTATCAAAGTAATCCAGTGAAAGTTGTCTGTACATCTGCAGGCTCACTGCTAACAGGAAGTGCTAACAGCTAATTCTGCTAAGTTTTAATGGACTTTTTGAGTATTTCTTGTTTCTTTTGTCAGCCAGACAGAAACCAAATGAGTAAAAACACTGGATTCTGGTTAACACTTGTAATACTGTTGACATCACATACGTGTAACCTCTCACAGTTTGCCAAACCTCCCTTTAATCCTCAGAATAAATACGATGACATGACCTCTGTGTCAACCCTGAAACTGGAGCAGCCGCCATTAATCTTATTATTCACACACGTTCCTTTCAAACTGCGACGATTCAAAATATCTGCTGTGAAAGCTGAGCAGCTGTGTTTTGGAGATCGTCTTTCAGTTTAACCATGAATACAAAGAAGGTGGCATGTATGACCTTCCTGAGATCGGCCTGATGAGGGAGAGACCTGGGTGGACAAGTCATGTGACCTTTGTCAAAGTGGAGTCCTGGCAGCAGGTTTGACCTCGCTGAAACAGATATTAGCAGAGACTTGACACGGCTGCAGCAGTGTGAGCTCTTCCCTCGGCAACTCACTGGAGATTCATATTTCAACACACTGCGCCGACACTTCCAGCTGTCAGACGGCTGCTGTGAGTCGTTGTGCAACAGAGGCGTCCTGGAGAGCTGCAATCAGTGATGCACAGGTAAACAAAGCCAGCGCGTCTGTCTCTTTAACAACACACCGCTGAAATGTGCTCACACCATGATTTGCAAGACAAAACTGCAGTCGTATATCTTGTTTACATCTGTGAGTTATGACGTAGTGACGCACAAATCAAATGAATTACACTAAGAGTGGAAAGTATGTCAATTACATTTACATGAGCTTGTATACATTTACCTCTTACAGAGGACAACTCTGGTGGGACTCAAACCCACAACCTTTGAATTCCGTCTCCTAAACTTGCCTAGAAGTCCAACATGCTATCCATTGCACCACAGAATCTGAAAAACCTTTAGAATCAGGATCAAAATGAAGGAGCAGGTCTTGGATAGTTGTAATTTTCAGATAATAACTCAGAGCTGCTGACCAGCAGGCGGCGCTGTGGTGCATGGATGGTGTGAGCACAAAGTAGAGATTAAACTGTGTTCATGTCCCACCAGAGTCGCACTTTAATGGTTTGCAGGGTCAGTCGACAAAGGAGAAAAGCAAGAATAGCCCCAAACATTGTTCTCAGTTGAGATGGTTTGTGGAGTTACGCTCCCATCATGACTCAAGTATCAACAACCCTCACAACTCATTAAGGCCAACTCCAGTGGGACTCGAACCCTCAACCTTTGAATCACATCTTCAGTGTTTTACTAGAAGTCCAACAAGAC
>JARJLU010011956.1:0-14724 GCA_030272975.1 Sparidentex hasta
CGTCCAGCTGCAGCCCCCGATATTTGTAGGTCCTGACCACCTCCACATCGACCCCCTCGATGGACACAGTTTGGAGCTGTGGTTTCTTCCTTCTGAAGTCCACAACCATCTCCTTGGTCTTGGAGGTGTTCAGCTGTAGGCGGTTGGACCTGCACCACTCCACAAAGCCCTCAATCAGGCTCCTGTACTCCCCCTCCTGTCCATCCTTGATACAGCCCACTATTGCAGTGTCATCTGAGTATTTCTGCATGTGGCAGAGCTCCGAGTTGTACTGGAAGTCAGATGTGTACAAGGTGAAGAGGACGGGAGAGAGCACAGTCCCCTGTGGTGCTCCGGTGCTGCTAACCACAGTGTCTGATATCGATCGATCGATAGATTACATCACAGACTCTGGTTTTGCCTTCACCCCACTAAAGGTGCCCACACCTGTGTGCATGTTGCTCAGGATGCCTTCATGAAAATTATGACTAGTAACAATTGGGCTGAAGAGATCTGTAATGGGAGTATTTCCTAGTAAGAATTCAATTACAGATATCCAAAATGTTCATTCTAGAAATCTGAATTGAAAAGCCCAATACACATTAATGGCAAAAGTGACGTCATTTGTCCTAGGAAGAATGTCATTGTGGATATCCGAAATTACAATTGTGGATAGGAAGAATGTCATTGTGGATATCTGAAATTACAATTGTGGATAGAAGAATGTCATTGTGGATATCTGAAACGTTCTTTTTGAGTTCTTTTCAGATATCGGCAATACATATCCAGTGTAACTATTAAATGTTAAAACAGCCACTTATACTTTTTAAGGATTTTTAGATATCTTAAATTTAGTTTTGACTAGTACAATCAAAGTTGTAGATATCTTTAACATTTCTACTAGTAAGAATGTTTGTGCGGATAACTTTATTTACCATTCTGACTAGTGAGAATACAATTTTGACTAGGAGAAATGCTATTATGGCTATCTAAAATGCAATTACAGATAGGGGTATGGTTTCATTAAATGTTAAAGCGGCTTGCCATAATGCGTGTGACAAACAAATCTTTGAATCTTGATCTTGATCAAACTCCCATAGCATTTTTCCTAAAGAAGTTTCCACATTAACATAACAGTTTAGTTATATCATTTTAAAAACGTTTGCTTGATCAGATCTTCGTTATTGTTATAGTCGTATACTGTGTAAAATGGTGTTTGTCTGCAACTATTTATGTGTGTTTGACACCTAGCTTGTGTGGCGGCATGAGGAGCATGCTCTGGGCAGCACAACATTTTTAAGATGACATTTATGCCAAACAACGCCACCCCTTGAATAAGGTTAACTAGAAACGGAAGCTGGTCTTCCCGGCCACGTTTTTTTTTCCAGGTGGGCTGTCAGCAGGTCCACACCACGCAGACACACACTGTATCTGCAGCAGAGTGAGGCAAAAACGTGAAACGAAATGTTATGAATATAGCTTCTGTTCCCTGAAGGAGAGGAACGAGGTACAACACATATAGTATGGGATATCACCTCCAACACTGTAGTGCATCGTAGACCCAGCAGAAAGGACCGAGTGAGCCACTGAAGGGGCTGTCACGTCCAAACGATAAAACCGAACAAAAGTGTGTGGTGATGACCAACTGGCTGCAGCGCAGATATCACTCACAGAATCCCCTTTAAACAATGCCCATGAGGCCCCATGCCCCTGGTCAAATTTGCCCTCACACCTTGGGGTAAGGGAAGACCCCTGCTGCTGTATGCTATGGAGATAGCATCCACAATCCACCTCTGCTCCTCAGATGCAAACGGAGGGGGGCAGTAGCTCAAGAGCTCAAAAGTCATAGAGCTATAGGCTGTGGGGATAATCTTTGGCAAATACACCGCATTCGGGCGCAGTGTAACCTTAGATCCATCCGGAGTGAACTGGGTACAAGAGGGATGCACAGACAAAGCATGAAGGTCGCCCACTCGCTTTGCAGAAGTCAAAGCAAGTAGCAGTGCAGTCTTGTATGAAATAAATTTCATATCTGTAGACTCAATGGGCTCAAGTGGGGGTCCACAAAGAGCCTCAAGCACCAATGCTAAATCCTGTGAGTGAGCGCTGGGTTTAAACACAGGCCTCAGCCTGCGGTCTCCCTTCAGGAAGCACACAGCAAGAGGGTGAGCGCCTGGCGTCACTCCATCAAAACCAACATGGCATGCAGATATAGCCGCCAAATAGACCTTAATTGTTGAGAAAGAGAGACCCTTATCCAGCAGCTCCTGAAGGAATGTCAAAACATCCACAATAGAGCACTGAAATGGAGTACATTTCGGTCCTGACACCACTGCTCAAACGCTGGCCATTTGTAGGCATATAGGCTTCTAGTAGATGATGCCCTTGCACTCTGGATCGTTGCCACCACATTCGGGGGCAGACCCTGAGCTATCAAATTGGACCTCTCAACAGGTAGGCATGTAGTCGCCACAGCTCTGGGTGTGGGTGAGTCAACTCAGGAGGTCCCTGCGAAGAGGGAGCTGCCGAGGCCTTGCTGCCAGCAGACAGATTATCTCTGCATACCACGACTTTACCGGCCAGCGAAGAGCCACCAGGATCAGGGAGAGCCCCTGCTGGCACACCCTCTCCAGAACAGACAAAATCATCTCCACTGGGGGAAAATGCATACAGCAGCGTGTTGGGCCATGTGTGCGCTAGTGCATCCATTCCCAGGGGGGCGTTGCAGTCTGTTATGGAAAAGAACAGGGGGCAGTGGGTATTTGCTCTGGAGGCAAACAGATCCACTTCTGCGCTGCCGAAGCGGTCCCATATCTGAGCCACCACCAGCAGGTGTAATCTCCACTCCCTCACAAGAGGACCTCCCCTGGAGGGAAGGTCCGGCCCCAGGTTTAAGTGCCCTGGAACATGTGTGGCTCTGAGAGACAGAAAATGAGCACTGCACCACAGCAACAGAGAGTGAGACAGTTTTAACAGGGGAAGGGAGCGTGTCCCTCCCTGCTTGTTTATATAGGAAACCACCGTCGTGTTGTCCGTCCTGATCAGAACATGATGGCCTGTCAGCACGGGACGAAAATGCTTCAGAGCTAAAAGGGTCGCTAATAGCTCCAGGTGGTTGATGTGGAGCCTGCATTGTGCTGGCGTCCAAACCCCTCTCACTGCTGCGCCTTCACAACCCCCAACCCCTCAGGGATGCGTCTGTGGACACCACCTTGTGACAAGACACCCTCCCTATAAGGGACCCTTGTTGTAGTAAACTGGGTTCCCTCCATGGGAGAAGAGCCGACATGCAGGCCACGTGGGGGCGTGATATCCCATACTATATGTGTTGTACCGAGTGAATCGACTGAAAGGGAACTCCTCGCTGGGTTAGAGGAATGTCAAGTAATTGTGATTTGCGACAGTCAATGAATACATTTTGTAGGTGTGTGAACGCAGGTAGCTGCAGGAGGGGGGAGGGGGAGCGGAGAAAGAGTGTGATTTTGTGAGGGAGTTCATTGTAAATTTACTGTTACGATGCCCTATTCTGCGCTTTTTAATTAGTTGCCGCCGATGGAAAACACACACACGGCTTGGTGCTGCAACCGAATTTCTCAGCTGTGAGATGATTGGCTGTTTGCCTGTCAGGGAGCATTCAGGGATATGATTGTCTGTTTGAATGCTAGGCAGGGAGCACATGTGGGACTATTTGTTCGCTGATAGGCAGCCCCAAAATAAAATAGTGTGCAGAGTAAAAGAAATTGCAGACAATATTTTATTCATTCAGTGTGACCCAAAATCAAAGGATCCACAGAAGAGGAAAGGTTTATAATTCCATTCTCTCATCTGTCAGTATAATCCAGTATAGTACAATACCAGAATGCCTAAGGTCTAAGAAATTGGAGTCTGTAGTGACAATCATGGAGAATACTAACTGTCCCAACAAAAAACTAAATGTGAAATCTTTCATTTCTGTTGAGCTTCTTAAACATTACAAGCTTGAGCACAGACATTATGGACGCCACCATTCCTACCCATGCATCCATTTAAACTGCCCATGCACCTGCAAAATTTGGAAGGCACTTTTGACCCACTTGTCAAAATCTCATCAGCCATCATCACAAATTGACTTGACCACATTAAAATGTCTCTTATGCCACATCAATGAACGTTCAAATTTAACAGACTATTTTCAACATATAGCTCAGCATCTGCAAAACAGTGAAACGGTTTATTGTGTGTTTAAGGGTTGTTCGCACAGAACAAATATTTATGGTTCATTTAGAAGTCACAGAAGCAGAAATCATAACAATTACACAGTAAATGACTTGAAGCCTGAAATACTTGTGAAACAGGGGTCAAGCGGAGGTCTTTCGGTCGAAAGCCATGACGGTGTCCAGATTGATAATGAGCCCTCAGATTTAAATAGAGAGGACCTGGATGATTTAATTGATTTGGCACATAATGCAGAGCTCAAAGTTGCTTCACTCTTACTGAAGCTCGAACATATCTATCTTGTCTCCAGTGTTGCTGTTGATGAACTTTTACAAGAGTTTAACTATTTACTTGGCACTGCTTCTGTACCCCTTGTTCATCAAACCATATCTCAGCACTTACAAAATGAAAATTATCAAGTAGATGAGATTATTGTGCAAGAGCTAGCATCTACTATTTGCAAGTCGAATCCAATCACAGCAGCTTTTAGTAGTCGTGGCCCACTTTCCACTGCCTGGAAGCGAAAGACGTAGTACAAAAATCATTTTAAATCTGTAGAACCCACAGAATTTGTTCTTGATTCCCAAAACAAAATATCTTTTCAATACACCTCTTTACTAAAATCTTTACAGCAGATCCTCAGTTGTCAAAGTTTTTTAGATTTATCAATCAATTTGAAATCTCCCCATCAAATTCAGTCTGATAAAATTCAGTATAGATGCTTTTATGATGGTATTAAGTATAAAGAAAATGTGCACTTGTCAAAAGAGTGTGCTATGTCACTTATTTTGTACATCGACGACTTTGAAATCTGCAACCCCCTCGGTACTTCAAGAAAAAAAACACAAAATCTGTGGGGTATATTGGACATTGGGGAACTTGACTGCTAGTTTTCACTCATCACTAATATATATTTAGCTGCACTTATTCGTAGTGAGGATGTTAAGTGCTATGATTTTGAGAGTTTACTGAAGCCATTGATAGATGACCTTACAACAAGAAGGACTGTTTATTGCCAAGTTGGGGAAAACTATAAAAGGGTTTGTTCATTGTGTAGTGGCAGACAATCTCGGCGCGCACAGTTTGGCAAGCTTTGTGGAAATTTTTTTAGGTCAATATGTTTGCAGGTTCTGTACAGCAGAAAATGTAGACATTCAAACAACAGAGGTCAGGTCTGGAGCATTTTGTTTAAGAAGCAAGGAAATTCATACTTATCATCTTAAAGCTATTGAAGAAAATTCATTGGATTGTCATTTTGGTGTAAAAACAAAGTGTGTGCTGTCTGTAAATCTGTCATTTTCAGATTGACAATTTCAGTGTGACAGAGAGTTTTCCCTCAGCTCATGATCTGTTTGAAGGCATTATCCCTGTTGAGATTGCTCTTTGTATTACTGTGCTAATTTCCAAAAAATATTTTACATTAGCAAATTTGAATGAAGCAATAACAACATTTCCATTTAAGTGGACTGATAAGACAAACCGCCCCCATCTTGTGCCCCTCACCTATGCTACAAAAAGAACGATTGGAGAAAATGCATATGAGAATTGGAGCCTGTTGAGATTTCTTCCTCTCTTGATTGGAGACAGAGTTCCTTCAAACGAACCAGCATGGCAGGTCCTGTGTGATTTAAAGGAACTAGTAGAACTTGCTGTTGCACCTCTTCATACTGAGGACTCTATTTCTTATTTAGACTTCAAGATATCTGAACACAGGGCAGTATTCCAAGAGGGTTTCTCCCACGAAAGAATACGGCCCAAACATCATTTTCTGGAGCATTATTCCCAGTTGATACACCAGTTTGGCCCCCTGGTTACACTATGGACTATGAGATATGAAGCCAAACATAGCTTTTTCAAAAGAGTGATCCATCATACGAACTGTTATAAAAATGTATTGAGTTCATTAGCCCAGAGGCACCAATTTCAGACTGCATATAATCTGCACGTCTGAATTTTCTAAACCATCTTTGGAGGTTACTGACGTTTCAACCCTTTCCCTTGATGTTATCAATCAGGATATTGCACTAGCAGTCAAAGAGAAACACCGACATATGGACACTGTGAACCTTGCAAAAAATTTATCCTACAACGGATGTAACTACAGGACTGGAATGGTGGTAGCCCATGGGTCTCTGGCTGGACTTCCAGAGTTTTGTGAGATAGTTCATATGATTGTTCTACAAGAGACACTAATTTTCATCATCAAAAATTGGATGCTTGGCACCTGGAGCATTATCGAGCTTATGACTTGGTCATATCCACCAATAGACAACTACAGCTTGTTGGGATACAAGAAATGACTGATCCCTACCCTCTGACTCACTACATGGTTGGTGGACGGCGCATCATCTCTCTGAAGAGATATATACATGCATAAGGTTGTATACGAATGGGTGTAGGTTTGGAAATGTAGAATTCTTTAAAAGGAGCTTTTGTTTTATCAGTTTGTTTAATTGTCAGAAAAAATACATTTTGCCAAGAATGTCCTGTTCTTGGCAAAATAAGATCTATTTTGTGGCCAATTATGTACTACAACTAATACTATTATTTTTTTTACTCTCATTTTTACTAGATACTTTTGGGTGGACTGACACGATGGAGAGAAGGCCAGCTAAGCTTAGGGTTATCTTGAATCCTGATGACACCAGGAAGCTAATTCTGCCTGGTGGTATTCCAGAGACAGTGGAGGAACTCATCAATCAAGTGAGGAAAGTGTGTGGATTAAATTGCAATATTAGACTGCAGTACCAAGACAGAGACTTTGGAGATGCGCTAGTGAACTTGACATCTACTGCTGAACTTGAAGATTTTGCAACTATCAAGGTCATTCCACCAACTGATGATTTGGTGTCCACTGAAACCGATGACACAGAGCTCCTGTCCTTGCCCTCAAGCTCTCTCTCTACAAGAACCCAGATGTGGCCAAAGGAGTTTCCCATCCCAACATTCTCCTATGATGTGATACTGAGCTCCAGTTAGAGAAGGGAAATGCAGTGTATATCTCCTCCACGACACCACTGACTCCAAGTCCTAAGACATTATCAGACATTCTGAGAAAGGTAGCTGAAGAGATTTACAAGTACAAACCGTACCCAACAGATGCTGACTTTAGTGATGTAACTGAAGCGCTAATTAAGAAGCATCCGTGCCTCTGTGAACCTAGTTCATACAATGGTTGCTACGGATGGAAACAAAGGCTGAAGACAAAAATAGGCAACTACTGTACTCAGCTGAAGGGCATTGGATGTGCTGATATCCAAAGCTCCAGATGATGCATTGCCTGCAAAGAAAAGTCAAGAGACCTAGGAGAGGAGAAGCCAACCACATACCTGACATTCCAACTGGAGAGACTGTCACTTTTGACAGAACTGAGGAAGCGAAACAATCATGCAGTGATAAAGAACAAAATGGACAAGACCTTTTCACTGCAAAGGCAGGAAATTGTGGCAAAGGAATCAGGAGTGGAGGAGGTGAAAGAGAGATAGCCTGCATTGTTTACAGTGGATGAGGTAAATTCATTTTTTTCAATCAATAGCAAAAGGTCAGTGGTGGCCTGTAAATTAAATTATATTAATATCTCCTATTATATGAAACCTGTAAAAAAAAAAAAAAAAGAAGCAGTCACAAAAATTACACCAGAGTTTTAATGCAATGTCATAACTCACATATGTGATATTTTGTTTTCTAAAGATTGTGATGGGAAAATTCTTTTTTTTTTTGTTGAATATGATTTATTAAAAACATTTATCTAACTTGCTTCATGTGGCTGATATCTTATGCAAATGTATGAACACCTAACCTCTGCCCTATATGATTGTAATAGAGTCACGAACCAGCCAAACCTCAGATAGAAAGTCGTCTTCTTGTCTCATGTTTTATGTCTGATAATTTTATGCTTCGCACAGAGTCCCAGGTCATGTGTCATGAAGTTTTAACTTTATGTCTTGTGTCAATGAGAAGCCTGTCTGATTGGGATAGTTGTATGTACGTAAGTGTGTAGGTTAATCACTGCTGTCGCCGAGAGTGCTTGTCTCTTCCCCTGACCTTGTTGTTATCTGTGTAAAAATTGTGAACACTCCTTTACTCTGGACTCATTCACTCAGCTCATGAATTTGACTGCGTGGTGAGTCCATCTGCAGATGGTTGGATTAAACTTACAGAAAAGACAGATCTGACTTTACTCTTTTATTGACAGAAATTTCCACCACAATTTGGTGACGAGGATGGGATCACTTCTGTGAGAGAGCGCCTTAAACTCAGTGCAGACAGTTCAAAGGGTACCCGGGAGCTCGGACTCCAAAACCTCAACCTTGCCATCAAAGGAGCAGAGACGTGAGGGCCTGACGCCTGAGACAAGGTGGCTCGTTCACAGCTGTGATCTACAGAACCGTCTGGAAGCTGTCTTCTCTGTAAGCCAATATTCAACAGACCGTCACGTGTGTGTGTACGTACTTGAATCGATTCTCACCACTTTCGGGTGGGCGTGACAGGTGTGTCAACAGGACAGGTTTGGGTTTTCGAACCGCTGTAGAATGAAGGAAGCTTCAGAAAATTTGTGTGTATGTACTTGAATCGATTCTCGCCACTTTTGGGTGGGCGTGACAGATGTGTCAACAGGGCAGGTTTGGGTTTCGAACCGCTGTAGAATCAAGGAAGCTTCAAAAGGGTTTCAGTCCCTGTGAGTTTTTCTAGAGAACTCCGGTTTGTGATAGAGAGGAACTGAGAGCCAGCGAGCACTGAGTTTTTCCTTCTTGGGGGTAGAGCAAATCAGGTGGGAAATTGCCATTGTTTAAATAAGTTTAACAAGTTTTAATAAACTTTGAAGACTTGATCTCTATTGTCTAAATGACCGCTGGTGATCCGGTAGATGCCCGGATTTTTCCCTCTCTCTCGTTAGGGGGAAAGTAATTTCTCAAAGTGGGTTGCAGTGCCAAGGGCCTGCTCAGACACAGACAGAAATTTCATTTCTTTCCTATGCATCTTTTTCCTTTCTTTCCCTCCTCTGAGTGACTTTAGAAATTAGAAGAAAAAAAAAGGTGCCGGATGTGTTAGTTGTTGAGTTTTCGGTTGCAAGTGTCAATTGTTTGTCTCTATTGGGTTTTTCCCGAAGTAACAAATTCTGCAGTTATTGGGCTTTTATTAGAAAACAGTTTCTTGTGTTGATTTTACCGCTCCTTGGTCTCATATCCACTCAAGTGAAAGAAAAATAATTTTAATAACGCCTTGTTTCCTTTAGAAATTTTTTATAATCAATTCGGGGGTAATAAAAACCAAAATGGGTTCAGGAAACAGCAAAATTCAGGGGGACAACGGTAATCCACTCAAGCTGACCTCCCTCACATTCAGTATATGATTGCCAATTACGGTAAGAAGAGTGTGGATCAACTTGATGTGTGGGTCCGAGAGTGTGGGTTTCCAAGTGCTGGCACCAAACAACTTGCCCCCTTAAAAAGCAAACTAAAACAAATGGAAAGGGAAAGCAAGGAGAAAAAAGGGAGGAGGGGAAAGAACAAACAGAGATTTGAACCAGATTGGGAAGCTTTCACAAATTGGCAGGAGGAAGCTTTTCACAGGAATAAGAACAGGCAGGCAGGGCCAGCTCCTCTAACCTCTCAGTCTCAGTGTCTCAAACTAGATCCCGATCTGGACTCGGCTCCGGCTAAGTCATCTGCACCATCTGCACCACCTGCACCGTCTGCACGCCACAAGAGGACTCCAGGGCCCGCCTTCCTACGACACCCACCACCCGTTGTCTGGCGAGAATTCCACCCAGGGCAGGTCAGAGCGAGGCGATCGCTGGTAGTTGAGAGCCTAAACACACCACCACCGTATGCCACCGTCAGCCACAGCCCACACCACACACGGAGCAACTCTGTGTACAACCCCCTGAAGACAGAATTCCAGGCTCCCATGGTGGAGGTGGCGGGAGTGAATGTCGAGTGCAGCTGGTTTATAGGCCTTGGACATACAGTGACATGAAGGACGCTGCCGCATCGCTTCCAGACGTCCGCAATGGGGGAGCGGAGTTTGCGGTTCAGCTCATAACCTTTTGCCGACAGTTCAAGCCCACCACTGCTGAACTGCAACGCCTGCTGATGGTTCAGATGGGTACAACGTGGGCCCGAGTTGCGGGCGACTACCCCGTGGAGAACATTAGGGTAGAGAACTCTGACTGGGCCAGCGACGACAGTGGCATACAGAGACGTCATTGGAGGACTATGTTACAGAATCAGACAGACCTTACCTCTGAAATTAGACATGGGGAAGATTTCTGCCTGCAAACAACATGACGATGAACTCTTAGCGGACTATCTGGTCAGACTCACCGCAGTCCACACCACACACAGTGGCCTCGCGAAGCCCCGAGTCATGGGAGGTATCCATGAAGTCACTCCCTGGGAGGCCCAGCTACGGGACCGCTTCATGAATGGCATGAAGCCAGAGATCAGCAGAATGGTGAGAGAACAATGTGTGAACTGGGACAATGCAGATCTCGAAACCGTTGAGGAACGGGCCAACCACGCAGAAAAGTTCCTCAACGACGAAAAGAACCGAAAGGCGACAGGCTTGACAGAAAGACTCCATTTGGCTCAGTTGGCATGCTACGAGCACCAAGCGAGGGGTCGGGAACGTGGACGAGGACGAGTAAAGGGACGCCGGGACAGATTCAGAAAACGCCCTGGCGCCTGTCATAGATGTGGAAAAATGGGACATTGGCAAGACAACTGCCCAGAGAACGACGCAACGGACGACTGACTAGCTAAGGAGCCGAGGACAGTGACGGACAAATCTGGTTTTGATGCACAGGCTGAGGAGGAGAAGCAACCTACACACCTTTCACGTGAGAGCACCAACACTGACACACACACACACCACAAGAGATGTATGCCCTTACACTGCAAGCTATCACATATCTTGAAAATAAACAAAAAACAGCAGAAGAAAAGCTAACTGAATTCTATGCTTCATTTTCCTCTGAAGCATACCAAAACATGCCTATGCACACTCTCACAATAGGGCAAACATGCGTCACCTTTTTGGTAGATTCAGGGGCAACGATATCTATCATTAGACATGATGCGCTAAACCCTACACCGAAGATGAGTGCACGCTATCTTAAAACAGTAGGAGTTTCAGGCTCCTCAATGACAGAAAGGTACACCACTCCACTTGCATGCGAAGATGAGCTACAGGGCCATTTTAAACACTCTTTCCTGCTTTCTAAACACTGTCCCGTGAATCTCATGGGGAGAGATCTGATGTGTTCTTTGGGTATCGGTTTAAGATCGACTCCAGAGGGGTTAGTGGTGGTTAAGGAAGCAGCCACATTCGTGAAGTATGGTAAAGAAGATCTTTTTTACTCATATCACTGGCAGCTCCCCCTCACAGCTCTTGAGTCTGTAAATCACACCCTCCTGCAGACAGCCAGAGCATGCACAGCGCACACACGCAGACATGGTGAGATCACAAGACCTTCAGTGCACAGCACACATCTCCCTCGGTGAAAAAAACTGGTGCAGGGAGAGACAGGGACAAGATAAACTGAGGCTTGTGTGGTTGTATTGGAACGACAAAATGTGTGTTGCTTCTGTAACTTTGATGGATTCCCACTCTCAGCGTTTGTTCTCGGTACCGAACTCTGACCCTCACATTCCATTGATCAAGCCAAAGAGGAAAGGGTGGCAGGAAATGGGACCATGGACCAGAGCATGCTATGATGCAACAGGTTGGACACAGACATCCGATCCACATGTTGAGTATCATCGCCGTTTGAGAACATACAGAAAAAGGTTTTCAGCTGTAATAACTGCAGTACGATCCGTCGAGCTCATACCTGACACAAAATGGGATTTGTCAAAATTTGTCAGGTCAAATAAGGGTTGTTTTGATTCTTTTGATGCTTGTCATGAAAGATTTTTTGTTGATGACGTTACTGAGGTACCAGAGTTAAGCCAAGTGCCAGCACACTTATGGGCACAGCATAAACATGATGTTGGGCTTATCAAAAATGCAGAACCTGTAATAATCACTTCAAAATCTTCCTACAGGCCATGCCAGAACCAGTATCCCCTGAAAAAAGAGGCCATGGAGGGCATCAAACCAGTGTTTGAGGCACTCCGCAAGGCCGGTGTCATCGTTCCGTGTGAAAATTCACCCGTGCGCATGCCAATCTTCCCAGTCAAAAAGATCAAATCGGTGGGCCAGCCCTACGAATGGAGGTTTGTACAAGACCTACAAGCAGTAAATGCAGCCATTCGTGCACGCGCGCCAACCGTCCCTAACCCTCACACCATTCTCTCACAAGTTCCACCCGAAAGTAAGTGGTTCTCTGATGTTGATCTAGCCAATGCTTTCTTCAGCATTCCTGTTCACCCAGACAGCCAATTCTGGTTTGCATTTACGTTTGAAAATAAGACCTACACATTCACGCGCTTGTGCCAGGGCCTGTCCGAGTCACCAACAATTTTTAACGCAGCACTGCGTGACAGTTTGGATTCTTTAAAGCTGCCCAGCAATAGTGCACTGTTGACTTATGTGGATGATCTGTTGATTTGCTCTCCCACCAGAGAAGCCTGTGTAGCAGACACAGTGGCCTTGCTCTCCCATCTGGCTGATAACGGACACAAAGCAAGCCTGTCAAAGCTGCAGTTTGCCTGTGAGAAAGTTGTTTTCCTAGGTCATGTGATCACAAGGGAAGGGAAGACTCTCTCTCCCCCCAGAATAGCTGCAATCTAGTCTATTCCGAGGCCTCTCACCAAAAAGCAGGTAATGAGTTTTTTGGGTATGACGTCATATTGCAGACAATGGATCCTGAACTACGCAGAAATAGAGGCACCATTGGCAGCAATCGCCCATGGGAAAGGCCTCAGTGTGAACAACAAAGTTGAGTGGACGACTGACACTGACAAAGCATTCAGTGACCTCAAACTGGCCCTGCAGTCTCCCCCGACTCTGGGCCTGCCCGACTGCTCACGACCTTTCACCCAGACAGTCGACGAAAAGGGTGGGTACATGACTTCCGTATTGCTACAAGACCACGGGGGCCGCAACAGGCCTGTGTACTTTTTATCAAAACTTGATTCAGTGGCAGCAGGCTAGCCTGCCTGCCTCAGAGCTGTGGCTGCTGCAGAGAAAGCAGTGATGGCCTCTCGAGACATTGTAGGGTATTCTGATCTGTCTCTGCTGGTATCCCACGCTGTCTCCTTGATTTTGCTCAAGCAGAAAACCTCTCATCTCTCAGCTGCTAGGTGGCTGAGATACAACACCATTCTGCTAGAGCTCCCAAACATTACTGTGAAACGATGTACAGTTCTTAATCCTGCTACCCTTCTTCCCACAGCTGACGATGGAGAGGCACACGACTGTGTTGCTATCATTAATGAAGTCTGCTCTCCCAGATCTGATCTTCAGGAAGTGCCACTTCAGAATGCAGACCTGGAACTGTTTGTGGATGGCTCAGCATCAAGGGACCCAGGGACAGGAAAGAACCAAACAGGTTTTGCAGTCACAACATTACATGACATTGTTCTAGCCGAACCTCTCCCCTCAAACTACTCCGCTCAAGCTGCAGAGCTTGTAGCCTTAACGAAAGCATGCACATTGGCCAAGGACAAGTCTGTTAACAAACTCAGACCGTACTATATGCCCAGAGAGTTCTCCCACGCCATTGTTGTTTGTGTTTACATCCCTCCACGTGCACACGCCGAGACAGCGTGTGACGTCATCCATTCCACCGTATCCAGGCTGCAAACACAACACCCAGACGCATTCATCGCCATCTCAGGGGATTTTAACCACGTCACACTGGACTCAATACTACCAGACTTTCACCAGTTTGTAAGCTGCCCCACCAGGAAGAACAGGACTTTAGACCTCCTGTATACCAACGTGAAGGAAGCTTATGCGGCCACTCCTCTGCCCCCACTGGGAAAGTCTGATCATAACCTGGTCCTGCTCACACCACACTACAAGCCAAAGATCCAGAGACAGTCCACAACCACCCGCTCCTTTCAGGAAATGGTCTCCTGAGGCAGTAGATGCTCTGAGGGACTGCTTCGAATCTACCAACTGGAACGTCCTGCAGAACACTCATGGTGAGGACATCGAGGGGGTCACCCACTGCACGACTGACTACCTGAACTTTTGTATGGACGTTGTGGTTCCCATTAGGACTGTACGCTGCTTTCCAAACAACAAGCCCTGGATTACCAGTGATGTCAAGGATATCCTTAACAGGAAGAAGAGGGCATTCAAGGATGGTGACAGAGACGAGTTGAAGCGCATACAGGGGGAACTCAAGGTCCAGCTGAGAGAGGCAAAGGAGGAGTACAGAAGGAAGGTGGAACAGAAGCTGCAGCGGAACAACATGAGGGAGGTCTGGGATGGCATGAAAACCATCACAGGCTGCAAGAAGAAGGGCAGCAGCACAGAAGAGGGGGATGCTGGGAGAGCTAACCAGCTAAACCTGTTTTTTAACAGGTTTGATACCCCAGCTCCCACAGCCAGTGATTGCCCACTTCACACCCCCATCACGTCCACTATCACCTCGGT
>JARJLU010011957.1:0-30457 GCA_030272975.1 Sparidentex hasta
TATACACACATATATGTATATGTAGTCTCAGGATAAAACTGTGTGTACTAGCCATTAGAATTAAGGTTAGCAAGCTATCAGTTTACTATCAGCTGGACAAAAAGTGATGCCTAATTGATATTCTTATTGTTTTCATGGTGGTGGTGGACAGGCATCGCAGGCCAGGTGTCCATGGATGACAATGGTGACAGAAATGGGGATTTCTCTTTGATGGCTATGACAAATGTTGAGGCAGGAACGTATGAGGTAAGGTAAAAACCTTAGATCCAACACTGAGATTGAGCTAGCTTCACAGGCAGAAGTTGACAAATGTGCTTGTTGAAATTCAACAGAATGATAATATGGTACATGGTCTTATAGGTGGTGGCCAACTACTTTGGTGTTAATGGAACTTTTCAGCTGCTGCCTACCTTCAACACTGACCACTTCACCCTGAAGGGAAGATATAAAGCACATACAGAGAAACCAGCCAAGTCATGTAAATTAACACTGATGTCCAGTCAAACATGAAAACTCTGACTTCATATGAATTTCTGTGTTATTTGCAATATGTATGGTGGAATACATGCTTAAACCAATGACTGCGCTTTCAAACAGGTGGACTAGGAGTATCAGCTTTAACTGGAGTCATAGTGGGGGCTGTTCTAGGATCTGCAATGCTTATCGCATTCTACTTTTTCAGGTAACAATAAATGATATTTATCTTCTCATATTTGCTGATATTATCACATTCAAGTGATGTCTGTCAAGTACAATTGGTGGGCTCAGCTGTCAATTAAACTGGTCTACCTACCCTCCTACTCAAAGACTTACAGCCTCTGAGTGACTGAGTCACAGAGAGGTAGTTACAGAGACACCACTCATCCTATTAATAGAAACTGTACCATCAGAATGATTTTGAAGCTGATATTTTAGGGTTATTAAACGTTACATAAAGCTGTTTAAACAGCTTGATTGACAGTAAAAGTCAGTGGCTTTTCAGGTCTTGTTTTCATAGTTCATCTATTGTGTTGGTTTTAATCACATATTAATCGAACCAGTGATGCAGATGCATCACAGCAACAAAAGTCAAATCACAGAGATTTAGCCTCAGTTAGCCCTTATCATGTCCTAAATCATATATCTATATCTAAATGTTTTATTTGGAATTGACAGCACAAGATGCCCACATGTCTCTTAAACTGTTTATCGCAGTCAAAAACCAAAACAAAATAAAACCTGTACATGGCTGTTCATGAAAGTACAGCACATGCACAGATTGAGTAATTTAACACAAAAAGTAATGATTTTCTCTAACAAATAAGAACTAAAATTCTGTAATAGCTGCTGCTCCATAACTGTCAAATATTTTTGCGAACAAGATTTTGTAATAAAGCAATAATTGTGAAGAGCAAATGGATTGAGAATTTTTTATTTTTTTTTCCTCAATGTGATTCATTCCTTGACAGAAAAAACTACAGGATTACCATTGAGCGTCGCACACAAAGTGAAGAGCATGACAATGGGAAGCACCGTCAGTTACGAGAGGACTCTATTCGGTCAAACCTCTCAGCAGCATAAATGGCAGCAGCAGCAGTCCTGTCACATATCTTTATGTGACCAAAGACTTTGCAATGCATTTCAGTTGAGACATTTTGTGTTGTTACCCTGTAATTTCTCTTGATTTATTGTAACTCAGGACAGTTCTAGCCGTCACAAAGCACCACTTACTTGGATTTTCCTCTTGAAAAGGTATGTGATTGTATTGGTGTACTGAAAACTTGGCCATTAAATTCTGATTTCCTTTACTTTTTTTCTATATTCAGATGGTGATAACTATGACTGTGAATGAATCAGAACCTACAGTGTATCTGCTACTATTTGGGCTGCGCTAGTAGGGTGGGTGAGGTCAACCTTTTTTATTACATTCGTCAAGACAAATAGAGGACTCATGTTGGATGGTTAACAATAAAGCCAGAGCAAAACTTGCTGGAAATGACACAACTAGAGCTAAACGAGTCAAAAAGGATATAGCTATGTGTAGTCCGGATAGTAGATGGGGCCAAATTTGAGCAGAATTTTTCACTTACCCCTGATTTCCACTGGATATGATCTCCACTGCGTTTCATCTCCGCCAGGCCAGCAGAGCTGATAGATTACACTTTAGTCTATGTGTTAATTTCCACCAGCTCCGCTGCGCTGGGTATCTGCTCCGTCCCAGCACGGGCAGTCCAGAGCCATCCGGAAAAGATACACAGGACATCTATATCTGGCCGATGCTGGAGCATGGCGCAGCAATTCAGCTGAATTTAGCACAGAGGAAGTCAAGCACCGAAATAACAATATAACATCTGGTTACTTTTCAAAATAAAACACTCCATGTTGACACCAGCACACGAATCTAAAAAAGCGACAAACACAAGCTCGTGTGCTAATCCTTTGGTCGGGAACACTTCCTGTTGTTGTTTTTATAACACAGACCTATAACTGCAGTTGCGAGTGATCATGTGATTATTGTAGGAACTCCTCGGCCTCGCGACGCCAGCTGTTGGCCATGCTGCACTGTGGTAGACTCAAAATGCAACCGGTGGGGGTTGCTGGATGGCAGACAGCAGAGCAAAACTGGATCAGAGCCATAACGCAGCGGACATGTATCCAGTGGAAATTATGGGTTATTCATAGAAGCATGACAGTTGGTACAGCTCTACAGTTTGGGGCCCTTGACATTTTCAGAGATGACGCCATCACATCAACACTTTATGGTGGCCATTTTACTTTCCACCATAACTGAGGGTTTTTATTTAAGTCATGCATCCTGAATCAAACACGATAACACAGAAAAGCTAATGTCTACCTCTATGTTTTGATGGTCAAGGATTACAATAATACCATACTACATCATTAATTGTACAGTTGAACAGTTAAAGTGAAACTCTGGACAAAAGGCAACCTAGGCTTTATTTGTGAATGTATATGAGTCAAACCTTTGTGTAAATGCATGATTACGACGAAAGGGGCACTTTCAAGATTTATCGTAGTTTTGTTTTTGGGCAAGCTAATTTTCAGTGGAGTGCTACTGGCACTCTTACGCTAGCATCAAAATCACTATTTTTAAAACACTTGGCTTGACACAACAAAAAACTTTGCTCGTAGTATCACCAGGGTCTCTACAGATGAACATGGGCATTGAACATTGTTTGTGTACACAGAGTTTACTAAAAAGAAGGTTTTTGAACGGCTCATGTTAGCAGCTGTATCTTCGGTGTTAGACAAAAAGTGTCGATCCCTGAGTGCAACCTAACAGGTAAGAGGTCCACCATTACTCTCCTACCTGTTAAGTCGCACTCGGGATCGACTCTTTTTTGTATTTTGTATATATATATATAATCTCTTTTTCAGTTGCCCATTCTCACCTGGAAGCTGTGATGTACAACTACAACCTGATCTGCCAATCTGGTTCAAGAGCCTTTCTCAGGGGCACCTCAGTTGTGTTAATGGCGGAGGGAGGGAGCACCGCCAGTCCAGGGACTAGGCTACCGCTTTCCCCAAATATGACTTTATCAACTAAAAAGAATCTAAGAACAGATTTTGGTCAATGTCAACAAGATGCAGTCATAGAACTTTACAGATGTACACGAGGTTAGGTAAAACTGGAGACCATCAATGGGATCACACTTGTTCTTAAGTGAATGGTGCAATTGAACAGATGACATTAGAGAAGTGACTTTCGCTAAGCAAGTGAACTATTGTGGACAGTGGGGGCTGTACCAAGGCGCTGGTTTTACTGTTGAGCCCCCAAAAGATGTCATGGGTGCAAATCAAAGAAACAGTGAGGGAAGGGGCTGGCCTATTCACAGACCTGTTGAAAATAATCATTAGTTTTAGTCAGACCAAGATCTTTCAGACCTTGGGAAATATTTCACCCACTTCTTCACAGGAGCCAGATTCAACAAAGAATAACAAATAGAAGTTATTTATAGTTGCTTTCAGCTTAGATTCCAGGTTCATACTGTATTGGATATTGAATTGAATATTAGATTTATAATTTAAAGGTTTTCAGATACTGTGATTACTTGACAATGTAGATGGTTATATTTCATCTTGGGAGTCCATGTGTACATGTGCATCTTTGTGTGTGTCACCATGGCAAAATGTGGTCTTGGTGACACCTACTGTAGTAGGAACCAGCCACAAAGTGTGTTTGGATCACTTTGCCAGGTGATACATTACATTTTCTATTAACAGTAGTAGTAGTAATACATAACTTCATACACTGATGATGGTGGCTGCCATGCAACGTGCTGACCAGCACATCAGGAGCAGTTTGGGGTTCAGTATCTTGCCCAAAGACGCTTTGACATGCAGACCAGGGGAACTGAACCAGTGACCTTCCAATAACAAAATGCTGGCTCTATCCCTGATCCACAGCCGCTCCAAATATGTCTGTCTGTGAATACATGACGAAATCTTTACAGGTGTGAAGTTGAGATAAAAATGAAGGTCCAGTTTGAAGACCCATGATTACTGAGTACTCATAGGTCAACATGTTAAGCAGCATGTTGACTGCTATGTTCCAACTGCTATATGGTCTTTAGTTTCCTTCTCACTGTTTCAGTGAATTCAGCATTAACTGTTCACATGAATGGGCAGCCCCCTCATAGCAATAGTGGCTGCCATGAGGTGTTTGTGTGATGGCTCCATCTCTGAAAATGTTCAGGACCCTAGACTACAGCTGTACCAAGTTTCATGCTTTTATGAAAAATCACCTAGACTACTAGATCTATATCTATTGGCAATTAGCTACTGATATTAAGCTACTGATATTGTAAGGTTTGTCAGCTATCCAGCTGCCATACAAATATCCTAATTCCTGACTGAGCATATTGTTCCTGAAATGAGAAACATTAGGTCACATAACCAGAATGTTCACCTCTGTGACGCCTTTAGATGCCTCATTTACACTATTTTTTTAAGTCAGTCTGATAAATGCAGTTGCTACTTGCATAATAAATTATGGTACTACTTTCCAATGAGGAATATTTTTACAAAGTACGCTTTGTTAATGCTAAATAATATGTACTGATGCTTTTTAAAGTCAGTAATAAGCCAACAATGAGAACAGCTTGAGTTGCATGCATCAACCCACCACTCATTTAATTGAGAAACTATTTTTATTACGATGTGGATTTTATTCTCATGGCTCTGGCCTTTAGTTCAACAAGTAATGATCATCCAACCTGTCTGATTTTCTGAGCCCTTACATTTGTTGCCCTGTTGTACCTTTATGTTTAGATTTTTTTTGTTTGTTTAGCAAAATAAGTGTTTTATGGGATCTTACCAGTCACTTAGGTGTATACAGTATTAGCATTACCTACCAAACCAATGGCCTGAGACTCCCTTTTTTGTTGATAAAAGAACATTTGTTTGTAGAAAGTTTCTTTCTGATGGAGCAACAGTTGCTTTTATTAATGGCTTATTATTGACACATATGTTGATAAATGACATTACCAAAGATATATAAGTTCCAAAATATAAACCTCTCACAAAATATTCCTTGTCACAAAACATAATTGTGATATTCACGATAGATAATTATATTTGTGCTATAAAGGCAGTGTGAAATGGTGAAATGCTTTCCTTGAACAGTAGTGACTGCATGAAAAAGGTATTTCACTCCACACAGTGACCGTTAGCTTTTTAGCTAACAATTTTGTCATTTTGGTTTTCCTTATTTACACAATATTTAATGAAAAGCTGTTTTTTTTATCCTCTAAAAACAAAATAAAGACCGTGAACTTGTAAAAAACCTTCCCTCAGTTTGTGAGTTGAGAAAATTAGTGGGGGTTGAACGCTTGTTTTATTGTATACCATTTTAAAACACCACATTCATTTTTTTGAATTATTTTTTAAACCTCTGTGTAGTACTACCATAATGACTTCTGGTATCAGGTAGGACATAGTGACTACATGGTGACCTTGATTTGCTTAAATTATGTTATGTTTGAATTTATTGTGATTTTATTGAACATAATCCTATTTGGATTCTCCTTATAATAAATGGTTTCTTAAATTACACCAACACATTTGTTATACAATGAGATACTGTATGATTTTGATGTGTGTGTGTATATATGTAGCTAAGATATATCTCTTGAAGGAAAACAATGCAGCCTCCTTATTGTTGAAGATGATGAAGCACTTTTTGAAGTTTGATAGGCTAATTCAGACCATTACAGTTCCAGCAGAGTAATTTTGAGCCCAAAAATGGTCCAAGTAAGTAACAGTGGTGAACCGGCAAATGATCATGGCTGGCCAAGGCTCATCAATGCACATATGGAGCAAAGGCTGGCCCATGTGGTCCGATCCAATAGACGAGCCACTGTTGCTCAAATTGCAAAAGAAGTTAATGCTGGTCCTGGTAGAAGGGTGTCAGAATACATAGTGCATCGCAGTTTGTTGTGTATGGGGCTGCATAGCTGCAGACCAGTCCCCTGGACCCCTGTCCACCACCGCAAGCGCCAACAATTGGGCACCTGAGCATCTTAAATCAACCATGGAGAAATGGAAGAAGGTGGCCTGGTCTGATGAATCACGTTTTCTTTTACATCATTTGGATGTGTGTGTGCGTTACTTACATGGAGGTCCACATGGAACCAGGGTGCACTATGGGACGGAGCAAAGCCGGTGGTGGAAGTGTGATTCTTCAGGCAATGTTCTGCTGGGAAACCTTGGGTCCTGCCATCCATGTGGATGTTACTTTGACACGGACTCCCTATCTAAGCATTTTTTTTAGACCATATACACTTTTTTAAATGGAGATGGTATTTCCTGATGGCTATGGCCTCTTTCAGAAGGATAATCAGAATCAGAATCAGAAATGTCCCGCAGACTGGGAAATTTGTCTAAACAGCAGAATATTACAAGAACAGAGCAATAGCAAATTAGACAAAATAATTAAAAAGGAAAGAAAAAAAGAATTGACGTATGTAAATATTTACATGATATAGTGCAAAATTGAGCAACAATTTTTCATATACAGATTTTAAATATAGATAATAAATATTGGTGTTGAAATGAGTTTGTACAGACCTATTGCACTGTGCAGAGTACAGGGAGTAATGTGCTGTACCACAAAGCAAAAATGGTTCAGGAATGGTTTGAGGAGCACAACAACACGTTTGAGGTGTTGACTTGGCCTCCAAATCCCCCAGATCTCAATCCAATCGAGCATCTGTGGGATGTGCTGGACAAACAAGTCTGATCCATGGAGGCCATGGAGGGTATACTGCTAACATCTTGGTGCCAGATACCACTGCACACCTTCAGGGGTGTAGTGAAGTCCATGCCTCCATGGGTTAGGGCTGCCTTGGCAGCAAAAGGGGGACCAAAACAATATTAGGCAGGTTTTCATGATGTTAAGCCTGATGGGTGTTAATCTAGTTGTGGTTTTGCTCTCCACTTCAGTGACCACTGTCAGATGGCATACATCTGTGCCACAAAGTTACAATGATCCAAACCACGCATCACCGGCAAAAGAAACACTTCTCTTAACAAATATTTTTGTTGGGTTTACAATGACAAATTCCTGATCCTTGGCCTAAACTTTTTATAAAAACATTTAATTCTATTGCAGACAAGCATGCACCTTTTAAGAAATTCAAATTCAAAAACAGGAATAATCTCTTGTTCAAGTCAGAAATTGGCAATATATTACATGAAAGGTGCAGATGCATGAACAAAGTAAAACTAACTAAACTGAATTGTAGATAAATTCAGCATCATTTTCATTGTTGTTTCATTTTCTCCCTTGACTACTGCCTGTCCTGCGGCAGCCACTGTGCTGCTACCCTTCCTCCAGTCCAGGAGGTGGCAAACAAACAACCAAACAAACAAACAATCAAACAAAACAAACATTAAATGGAGTGCCTGTCAGTCAGCACGGGGGGAACACTAGCACCAAGGTCAGCACCAGGGAATAGCACCGTCTGTATTCACCCATTTCTTCTTTGTTTTCTATGGGTGCTGCCATGACAGATAACTGCTTCCATTGGCGGTTCTCTGTTTGCGGGTGCTTTGCAAACACACGACTGACCGCTGCTAACAAACTTGCATCTGGAGGCCCTGATCACACAGTGGACGATGCAGGAGACCAAGAGATCCAATCCCAGCAATGGAGCTTGGGGTTAAATGACAGCAGAGGTCCAGGAGCTCCTTCACTGAACACCTAAGGATGCCACCAGCAATGGCGGAGCAGTGACCATCCAACTTCGCCGCCGGGGGAGACCACAGCAGCAGAGGAGAATGACAAAGGAGCCAGGTGGCAGAGGTCAAGGTGGAGGGAGGACCAGCATTGCAATGATGGACAGCCCACAGAGTATTGAGTACTTGGTTTGAAAGTTAGCGTTGCTAGGCTAACAGCTGATCAGTGGGGCTAACAGATGGGCATCCGGGTTGCCATGGTGATATATGAGCTGACATGGGACTGTCTGTGACAACCCACTGGATTTCTAGAGGTTAAGGGAAGCCATTTATTCAAGACTTGCCCAAGTGGCTTTACATTTAGTCAGTGCCTCTGCCTCCCAAGCATTTGTGGAGCGCATTTTCTCTATGTGTGGACTTCTATCGTCGGGTCTGAGAAATCGGACTACGACTTCTCTTGAGCAACGTGTGTTCCTCAAGATTAACAAAAAGTTATTGCACTAAAGATATGTGGTGAGAGTGGTATGTGCGCCTGTGTGTGTGTATATGCATGTTTGTTAGCCCTCTCCACAATAGAGACCATTTTTGTAGAGATTTCATAATGGTGATGATCATATTGGGTGTCCCGTTATTTCATCCTTTTCAACATCTACCAGTCAAGGCTATCTCTTAATACCTGAAAAACTAAAACTAAGACTAAAACTAAATAAAAACTAAACTGACACTAGTAAATTCCTCAAAATAAAAACTAAACTAAAACTACTAAATCATTTGTTGAACTAACTAAAACTAAACTGAATTTAAAAACAAACTGAAAAACTAAATGAAAATAAAAACTAATGAAAATTTCTATACTATAATAACCTTGGTGCTGCAGGATGAGTGCTGATCTCTGAAACAAGTTTGAATTTCTGTTTCCCTGTTCTGGTCAACTTTGACAGGCCTACAACTTGTATGTCCATGTATGTATCTATATGCATAAACTGACCTTTCACCTTCAACCATAACCTTTTTTTAGATAACAATTAGTGATGTTGTTTTGTATATTGTCAGAGTAATTATGCATGCCTGCATTTAGAGAGTGTTTAACATGCAGTGTTTTGGAGACACTCATTTTACAGGGAAACTATAAAGATAACATATTGCACAATAGCATGGCTCAAGATCTGACAAAGCCAGAAGCAAGGTGCATATCTGTATCGTTTGTGATGAATGTTTCCTCTGAGGAGTGAGTGTATCCCACAATTCACCTGTTTATAGACTGTCTACCCCTTTACAATCCATGGCTTCCTCCAGGGGCTCTGATTTCCCTCACCATCAAAACATGTATCGTAGGTAAATGGCAGTCCACTGCTCCTCTGTGATTAGATTAATGCAGAGAACCTGTTTCATTACATTGTGCAATGTATTATTTGTGTATATGTAATAAATAAAGATTCTACTTCTTGACAAGTCTTCTACTCTAAGTAGTGTTTGTTCAAGAATACAAATAGTACATTAAAGTGACAATAACTGAATCATTAATGATACATTCAAATAAAGCACAACACATTTTGTCCAAAAGCAGTCATCCTCTAACCCCAGTCAGTTTTCCATATTTTGTCGAGTCAGATGTCATCACATCTTTCAAACTACACAACTCTCACAGTCTAATTTTTGGTTAGAACATAAGGCAAGATTTTATTCTTGCTTTGATCTCTGCACCAAAGAGTCAGCAGTAAGGTCTAGTACACCTTCACCAGACTGGCCACTGTCAGTATCCACAGTGGACATGAGAATAATCCTGCATTCTGGTTGTTTTAGATTTTGGGTCATAAGTCTAAAAATAGTATTCAAATCACTCTAATTATTCAGGGTCTATCTCATTCATGATCATTCTACTGAATATCAGCATAACCTTTTTTTGATTTGAAAACTGCAACCTGCTCAAATAACCTTCCCTATTGTTTTTAATGTATTCCTGTTGTTTTTTTTCCCCCAATGACAACTGCATGTACGTTCAGTTGTGCATTTAATTGCTAGATACATCCTCTTAACAACCCCAGACCATGAGAAGATAACAGTTCTGAATTAACTGAGATTTAATTCCTCCTCAGAAATCATGGAATAATTAGCTCAGTCACAATAATAATTTATGACCAATTCAACATTTCCCTGTGATTAGTGCTGGCCATTTACTGACTGCACATGGTATTTAAATTTGGCAGGAATGGATAAAACTGGCTTGACATAATGTAGTTGCATGCGAGGCAGTGGCATCCAGGCGGGATGTTTGGTGTGATGCCTGAAGGTTTGATTGGCATCAATGTTGTAAACATCACAGAGGGAACCACTCAGCATTAGCCTCAACAAAGAAAGCTCATTTCCCCATTATCCTTATCAGAAGGTCTATGATTCCCGTTTAGAGATTATCCATCAGGCCATCATGTGCTGACTTGGATGACGTCAAAAACCTTTTATCAGATAGAATTCTCACACTCTACATGGCCAAGTTGACAATTTGCAGTGGAATGCATTCCCTCTCAGCTTTGGAACAAATTGCTTCCTTCCTTCTTTACTTTGTGCTCCCTTTCTCATTAGTCCCATACACGCTTTATGGTTGTTTCACTTCCCTTGGGCATGCAGTGTTGTATTACTTAATTCTAGATAAATAAAATTCTTTATCACACTATGCAACAGAATAGCAATTAACAATACTTGTTAATACAGATGCTGAATATGTTTTTACCTTTCAAATTAAGGGTTGGGTATTAATCTTAGAATGTGTCTCTGAAATCACTTCATATTAAACTTATACATTAAAATGACAGAATCAGACATGGTTATACAAAGTGTGGGTCTGCAGAATAAGCTGCAGTTCTGTATACCATACCTGTGAAAAAATGCCACATCTCATTAAGAACTACACAACTATGTCAGGACACTGCCTGGTAACATGTATTGTTTGCTCAGTTGAAGATAATTTGAAATATATAAAAATTATAACAACAAACATTCAACAAACATTAACACTTAGATTAATAATCTACCCCTGATTTAACATAGTTGACAGACACAGATCATGTTAACATGCTTTTATCATTCATTGAAGTTGGCTGAACACTACCTCCTGCATAATCAATTCCACCTGTTTGTTGTGAAATTGACACAATTTTTCTACAGGCCAATAAGAGTGTCTTGCTGTGTCAACACAGATACAACACAGTTGTAGCA
The DNA here is from genome assembly GCA_030272975.1 of Sparidentex hasta. Classification (NCBI taxonomy): domain Eukaryota; kingdom Metazoa; phylum Chordata; class Actinopteri; order Spariformes; family Sparidae; genus Sparidentex; species Sparidentex hasta. The sequence continues at coordinate 11,392 of JARJLU010011957.1, forward strand.
AACTGTCACTTATTAAACTTAGCTAACACTATGAAACACTTCCTCAAATTTTCCAGATTTCACCACAACTGACCGACTTTACTGCAGAAATAAACATGTTTACAGCCTGATACAAAAAAGGGTTTGGTCTCTATGATTAATTTCACTATTGATGACAACTGTACATGTATTTTCATTACTGGTGCATCAATCTTTGTGAATTTCACTGTCTTCAAGGAGCGGCGCCTGGACGTTTGTCGATTACAGTGCTATCTTAGACCAGTGCTTAATTTGATGACCTGTTGGCGCTATAAGGGCCAGGATTTCCCAGCAGGACACCTACTACAAGCATTCCAGCTCAGCTGTGGAGCACCTGTCCATCTGTCTCTGGTCAGTGGTAGTTTTTTAATAGGTGTGTCAGAATCAGCAAATTCTAAAACTGTACAAAGGCAGTATACATTGACTGAATTAATCTGTCAATTTGCATCCAGATCAAAGCCATGAAGTTTGGATTGATCAGAGCTATGCTGTGCTCAAACATATTTCCATGACTTACCAGGTAGTCTGACTTCCTTGACACTTTCCTCCACACAAGTTCCCATTTTGTCTTGTCCCAGTAGAGTAGATGTGCTATTGTACAGTACTGGGTGTCTGTAAACAGCCTCAATAAGTAATTGTTATCCTCTACTCCAGAGGTGTCAAACTTTAACCCGAACCGTAACCCTTTCCAAAGTAAGTATTCATTTTTACATAACTGTATTCTTTAGGGTGTTAAAGTGTCTGAAGCAGTATTTTACAGTAAGTAGGGTTATGCGCTGTGTAATTTGCTCCTGAAACTGGGTATCTTTTAACCTTCACAAGTGCATCGATATCAGGCGTCAAATCCTGAGTAGCAGCCAATTTCAGGATGGGGTTTAAGTGCTTGTGTGTAAGTCTGGAGCGCAGCTTTGTTTTACTGATGCTGATAAAACTTGTTCACAAACAAAGTCCCAAACATGCACTAAAATTTTGCAGCAAGAGCTGTCAATTGGGGGTACTCAGGCAAGAGATACTGGCTGTATCCCAATCCAGGGGCTGAATCCTACAAAGGACCTGGCCTTTGCGGCCTTCGATGGCGAGTCCTTCGGAGAGACTTTCAAAGGCCAGGTCAATCGTTGCTAAATGGGACGGTCTAGCATTCAGAGCATTTGCTGGTTGCGTCAACCAAATGTTCCCACCCTTACTCTTATGTGAAGATTTCTGCTACACAGGCCCACGAAAATCATCTACGCCATGCAATGTCACCATTTTCCTTCTTTCTTTCTTCTTTTTCGCGCGTGCAAAGAACCTCGGGATATGGGAGGCCGCAAAGGATACTAGCGGTGCATCCTCCAAAAAGAGGGAAAAGAAGGCCACATTTGTGAGGTGCAATTGGAAGAGCCTTCAAATTGGCACAGCCTTCACGCAGCGTTGTCATTTCCAAGGATGTAGCCCCTGAATTGGGATATAGCCACAAATAAAATGTGTCCAAGCCCAAAGAGGCAATTTTGTCCTTCAAATCTGAATCACACTGCAGGCAATTATTTCAAGTTGGATTTTGACAAGCAGATCAGAACCCTGACTATAAATGGTGAGGGAAATCTGTCTATAGTTCACCAGAGATCTGAAACCATCACTCATACTCCCACAGCAGTCCCGTAATCTTGTCTTTGAACTGAATTAATGTAACCCAGTTAACTCTGTTCGCACTCACATCTTTTAGACAAGGAAATGAGCAGGGTTTCAACTTGAATGTCTGTATGTTGTTTTAACATTGTGTGTCTTTGCAGCATTTTGTTCAGATTATGTAAGTGCTCTGTAATATCCACCATGAATTCTAGATCCTGCAGCCATCCTGGGGATTGCAATTCCAACACTGGTTTGCCCTGTTTCTGCATGAACTGTCCAATTTCCTCTTGTAGATCAAAGAAACGATTCAGCATGGCACCTCGGCTTAACCACCTTACTTTTTTTGAAGCACAATAAATATCTCAGGCACTTGAGATTTGGAGCAAAAAAATGTATTCATGTCCTGGGCGCCATACCAAAGGGCAAATTGAAAGGTCCTGGGAGTCCTCATAGTTGCAGCTGGGTGAATGGAAAGTGTCTGAGACATGGACTTAATGTACGAAAAGAGGAGGTGAGATTCTCACACAGACCACATTGTCTTCCCTCTTTCTTGGCTCCATAGACTTTTGCAAAATGTCGGATTCATGTTCAATGTCGGATATTGTCAAGTCATGCGATTGATGACATAAATTTCACCTGCTTGAGTCATTCGGACGGGCAAATTCTTGCCTATTTGTGTTTATTTGTTTCTTGTCATTGACTTTGTACTGTATGTAATTTAGACACACAAATAATCCGCCTCATGTTTGGTCTAAATGCCCCATAACAGACCAAAGCCTCGGGACAGATGCCAGTGTTTTGGATAAACAAGCTGTTTGCAGGGGAAATGACCATGACTGCAGGGGAAATTGCCACAAATGCAGGGGAAATGGCCATGAACCCTAATGCAGGGGTGAAGCTAAATGATAGAGCAGGGAAATGGCCATGACTGCAGGGAAAATGCAAAAAAACAAGTGCAGGGGAAAATGCAGAGATTTGGCCAGAGATTTGGCCAAAGAGAGACAGTAATGCTGCTTGTAAATAGTTTGGACCGATGTGAAAGATTATGCTATTTGGCGGATTCTCTGCAGTTTCTCATTGGGGCGAGATGCTTTCATCTCAACAAACTGATGGTTTACTCTTTGGAGAGCAGAATTACACTAAACAGTTTAGAGTTCAGAGTTTAAGTTTCGACAGAGAGGAAACAGAGCTATCTTGAGTTTGGGTCAATACGAAAAAAGTCATCAAGGAGATGGAGCACTGATGTCTTCTGACAGGTTGTTAAATATGCACGGACTGCATTAGCCTTTGGCAAAATATAACATTGAACCCCACCTTATGCCGAAGATAGGCCAGTGAGACAGATCAGTGGGAACGAACTTAAATGTGCCATATGCCCTTACCATTTATCAGTCAGTTTATTGACTATGGCGTAGGTAGGGAGAAAGGCACAGGAGGGATGAGACTGATAACACTATCAACCGGGCCGCAACAAGGAACTGATGAATCCAAAATGAATCTTTTCACGAGAAACACCAGACACAGAGAGGCGTAAAAGGAGCTGATTAAGTTCTTTCTCCAGTAACTGTAACAGTCGTTTACCACATAAGTAGAGTCCGGAGATTATAAATAAACCCTACATGGAAACCTTGAGTCTGGGTGGACTGACAGTTTTACTGCCAAGGCTTGGACATTTTTTGACACATTTTGAGTTTATTTTATAGTTTTATTGCCAAACATGACCAAAAATTCGTGGATTGACAGGTTTTTTCAAGCGGGGTTTGGTCAATTTTATGATGGCAGTGATGTGTGTTGCTTGTGGAAACTGTAGTGGAAATTCTCCTTGCGTGGTCGAGAGTTGCTCTCTTTCTCTGAAGAAGTTTAGACCCAATGTGATGAATAAGATCTCTTTAATACATGCCGCATGGAGAGAAGGTCCAGAACATTCTTTCCAGCTCTCCAAATGTTACTGACTTAAATACAAAGCTGGGGTTACCTGCATTTACAACAGTCATCAGTCATTTCTTCTCAAAACAATAACCCCCTGAGGTTTAGGCTGATTATGTTGATCATGCAAGTGATCCTTTGATGTTGTATTAGGACAGTAAATGTCATCTTATATACCTTCCTGTAACCTTCCTTACATGTAGAGATAATTTCCCAGCATGTGACATTCTGATACAAAAAGGAAATTCTCCCTTCCTCCTCTCACATCCTGATCCTGCTCTTTACATCACATTGATTACTGAATGGACAACTATGTAATTTCTCACAGAACCTTTTTATCACATTCTGGGGAAGGGAGAATGAAGCTAACCAGTCCTTGCCTTGCAGAATGTTACCTGGGCTGAAATGATTGCTGCTGAAGGAATGAAGAGCCTACCTAACAGAGGTACAGGAACAACAGAAGCCAGGGAGCGACTTTTACATTGGACTGCAGGAGATGCAGGGGCCTCAAGCAAGAGCTCCCCACTGAAATCTGCTGTTGTTTTGGTATGCAACAGGTAAAGCAGCATTATATTGTCTTGCAATGCTGAAAAAACAACTGAATGAGAGGATGAGATAGACAGCATTGAAATTTGAAAGCTTATAAAAGATTGTCTCAGAGGACAACTGACAGGTTGGGATTAGATCGCACACTTTGTTATGTGGGAATAATAGATCTTTTTATTTTATTTATGGAGTTATAGAGACAGAGACAGACAACACCCCCTTCATAGTAGATTTTAAAGTTAAGATTCTTGAACTATGCTCTATCCCATATTTAAATGTCTTTTCTGGAAATGTATGGAAATTTGTTTCCATTTGTTTGAAATTTGAATTTTTTTCTTAAATATGTAATCATATACTACCTAAAAAGCATGGAAGAGGCAGCACTCAGACTTTCTGGAGGTCTTTCTCAGGAGGGAGTCCTTTACCCAGGTCAGATGCTGTAGCCTTACCACAGCCCCTATCTGTCAACTGTCCATTCTACAAATTCTTAAAGGTGGCGCAGTGTGAGTGGCAGGCTGTTACAGCTGCTCTCGCTTGCCTTTCAACTTTTTCCTCTTTTCTATTTCTTTTTGTCTTTTTAACTGTTTTTTATTGCTCAAACAAGTGGTGCTTTTTCCACTTTGGTCTTCTTACTGCTTGTTTTCCGCTGTTTTCCTGAGAACCTGTACGCAGTCCCATTGTTTACAGCAGCTGTTGGTTCTCAGTAGCACCATGGTGCCACCATATGAGTGGCACAATGTCCCAGTGTTAGTTGAATAGGAGGAAGTGCAGGTGCCATGCCGGAGCTGCGCACCGTGGCAGAGGAGATGCTGCCTCAGTTTGTTGAAAACAACAAACAAAGCCAGAAATCTTGGTGTAATCATGGACCCAGACCTGAATTTCAACAGCCACACTAAGACAATTTTAAAGTCAGCTTGCTATCACTTTAAGAATATATCCACGGTAAGAGGACTTATGTCTCGGCAGGATATGGAAAAACAGCAGACTCAATGGTGACTGTAATGGTGTCCTTACAGGACTCTCTAAAAATTCTATCAGACAGCTGCAGCTGATTCAGAACACTGCTGCTTGCGTCCTAACAAGAACCAAAAAAGTAGATCACATCTCTTTAGTTCTTAGATCTGGCTTCCTGTCTGTCAAAGAGTGAATTTTCAAAATCCTGCTGTTTGTTTATAAAGCACTGAATGGTTTTGGGCCAAAATACATTTCTCATCTGCTGCCAAGTTATGAACCATCATGATCTCTGAGGTATTCTAGTACAGGTCTGCTTTCAGTCCCTAGAGTCAGAACTAAACATGGAGAAGCAGCATTCAGTTATTATGTGCCACATATCTGGAACACACCTCCTGAAAAATGCAGGTCTGCTCCAACACTTACCTCTTTTAAATCAAGCCTGAAGACCTTTCTGTTTGCTGCTGCTTTCCATTGAAGCAATTTTAAGGCTTTGAACTACACTGTGACTTTTATTTTCTATTCTTGTCTCTAAACCTTTACTATTTCAGCCCACTTTCCTTTTTCTTGTTTTAATGTTGTTTCTTGATGTCGTTTAAATTTATTTTAAACGCAATCTCTAATTCATTTTAATGTTATTTATGCGCCCCTGTAAAGCACTTTGAGTTGCCTTGTGTCTGAATTGTGCTTTTAAAATAAACTTGCCTTGCCTTGCCTCGCTACCGACCTGTTCACCCGTCTGTCAAGATCTCTCCCCAACAAGACTGACAAGCTAAAAGCTCTCATTAGGGGACTACTGTGAGGGCAGCATCATGGTGTTTACAGAGAAGTGAGTAACAGCGCCGACCCTGGACATGGATGCTAATCTGGATGGCTTTCAACTGCTGAGGGCAGACCGGAGGGCAGAGAGCAGTCAGAGGAAAGCAAAAGGGCTGGCTGTGTTTGTTAACTTCTTGACAAAATCACTGTTAAGGAAGAAGTCTGCAGTAAAGACACTGAACTTTTAGCGGTTAGCATGAGGCTGTACTACCTCCTGAGGGAGTTTACACAGGTGATCGTGATCACAGTGTATATCCCCCCCCCGCTAATGCTGATTGATGTGATCTTCTCAACTCAGTCACAAGCCCACTGCAGACACAGCACCCAAAGGCCCTATTCCTGATCTCTGGGGACTTCAATCATGCCTCTGTCCTCCACTCCACCTACATTCAAGGAGTATGTCACCTGCCACACCAGAGAAAAACACTGGACTTGTTTTATGCCAACAGCAAGGAGGCATACAACTCATCCCCCATCCCTCACCTGGGAAGATCTGACCACTACCTTATACATCTACTGCCTGTGTACAAGACTAAGGTTAACAGGCAACTAGCAAAAACCTAAGGAGTGAAGAGGCTCTGAGGGACTTTTCTTACTGTGTGTGAAGAATTGTGCATTTCTCATGGGGAGGACATTGACAGTTTAACAGGCTACATAGCCGACTGCACAAGCTGTGTAGGGGCAGTGTTTTTCAAACAACAAAACCTGGATTAACCCTGACATAAAGGCTCTCCTTAAGGAGAAAAAGAGGGCCTTTAGGTAAGGTAAGGCAACAATGAGGAGCTGAAGGCTGTGCAGGAGGAGCTCAGGAAGAAGATCCGAGTGGGTAAGAGCAGCTACAGGAGGTAGATAGAGGACCAGCTGTAGCAGAGAATTGTCAGTGGAGTCTTTAAAAGCATTTAAACCATCTCAGGGCAGAGGAAACCAGACTCTCAGGCTGCCAGGGATCAGTCTTGGGTGAACGACCTGAACCTATTCTTCAATAGGTTCCACCAGACACTCACCCCTCCCACAACGTAGTCATCTCTGCTGCCCCCCACCACTTCTACCCCCCCGTTTCCTGCTCCATTCCCACCTCTACATCCCTTTCCATTGTATTCAGCTTGCAGGCCACTGCCCCTTCTGACATTCAACCACCTCCCTGACCCGCCACTCTGCTCCCCTGCTCCAATCTGTCCCTCTCCACTATCCAGGTGAAGAACGAGCTGAGGATGATGTGGCAAAAAAGGCTATCATTCCAAGAAGAAGCTCCAGGTTCCTAAAGTCCTGTGCAAACCAGCTGTGCAGGGTTGTGGAGTACCTCTTCAACATGAGCCTCAGGCTGGGAAAGTGCCCATGATGTGGAAAACCTCCTGCATGATACTAGTACCAAAGTCCACTCACCCAAAGGACTTCAACAGCTACAGACCAGTTACTCTCACTCCACACCTGATGAAGACCCTGGACATCTGGTCCTTATCCATCTCCACCCACTGGTGGGTCCACTCCAGTTTGCATACAGTTTAGACAACGCCATCATCTTTCTCCTAGACAGCTCAGTCAGTGCGTTTACATGTACAGCTTAGTCAGATTACAGCCATAGTTCGACTATGCCACTCAATCAGACAACTGCAGTGAGAAAATCGGATTATTGGGCTGGAGCATGTCATACCCCGGTACGCTAGGTGGCAGAAGGGGGATACGCCTCCGGCTGACCTCTTTACATCACCAGCTGCCTCGGCATTCAAGAAAGATGACGTACGAAGAGCGAGACGAAGCTACATCTTTATACACTTCGTATATGGTGTACATGATAATTACACAACATAGATAAACAATGGTGCTCTTTCTTGTGGTGATTTCGGAGGAAAGACGGCAGCCCCGCCGTCAGTCTACTTCCGGCTCACGGCCCCGGGGAAAAATCTTGTGCCTGCGCAGAGCGCAAAATCCGATCCGATCCGCTGGAACGTATACATGCAGGAGTAATGCAACTATCAATCGAATAATCTGGGTGCTTTAATTCTACTATGAGAAATCCGATCTTGTCTGAGTTTAGCCAGACTAAGGTGTATACATGCATCTTAAAGATCTGATCATAGTTGGACTAACCCAGTAAGGCCACATGCCTGATTTGGTTTTATACAACTGTCCCAGCCCTTTTAACTTTTAAACTCAGGATGCCTGTGTGTCTGAACACAAACTAGTTTCATTCAGGGTTGTTTTGTCAGTTTTACACTATTTACCATTCATTTTCATGTTTTACTATTCACTGTTCACTGATCAACTGCTGGGTTTTTTACACTATGTCTGCAGGCAAACTCTCTGAGCTTTTTACTGCTGTTTCCTTAACTGCTTTTAATTCACATATTAATACAGCGGAGTTGGTCTTATTTTAACCACACCTGTCAGACGACATTGGACTCTGTTGCCCCCTACAATGTAAAAATATCAGACACAAAACTGCAGCCCTTGCTAAATTAAGTCACACTTTCTATTAAAAAGAGAGCATAGAAGAAAATAAAGAAAATAATTGATTTTATTAGATTTGGAAAGATACAGTGTAGAATTATCAAAAAGCAGTTAAAGAAGCTTGAGCATACTTTATTCAAACATAATATCGAGCCTTTCTAATCCCAATTTAAACTTTAGACTTAAAATTTCAGTGGTCCCTTTTTTTAGGCCTTTTGATATGCCAGTATTTCAATTCACATTCAAAGTTATCTAATGATTTTAAATCTGTTTCGCAGTCATTTCTAACAGAAATTTCTCAGATAAGTCAACCCAGTGGCCTCACAGCTACAGGGGATTTCATCCTCCCCACATTTTCTTAGGGTATTAAACCACCTGCCTGCCCACTAGGTGTACCAGCATATTGAAATGGGGCGGACCTCAGTCCCCTATACATGAAAACCTATTGGTCAAATTAGATTGATTGACATCCATCAAGCCAATCACAGCCATTTGACCAAACCCACTAGTCCCGGCCGCCCGGGAAAATAAACACTTACATGCTAACACAGAGCAGCCATTACTCCCTGCCGCAGACAGCGAACAGAGTTGAGGTATGAAATGGTTATTGAACAAGTTAATAATGTAGAATTTTGTCTGTAAATAACTAAACTATGTCTTGCTTTGTGGCATGTCAGCTAATATTAAGTAAGCCAGGTGGCAAGCAAAGTTAATGCAAGTCAGATAAAGTTAATGGTAACTGACAGATAGTTTTCTAGAGACATCCACTGATTTTGAGATTATTCAACAAGATCATTATTCTTTTTGTCAGGAATGCCAAAAAGGAAGAGGTAGCATATGATTGACTTCCTTTTCAGGTCAAGTTGTCATGTAAGTGGAGTTATGTAGGAGGGAAACAGAAAGCTAGCTTTCAGTCCATAAATGCACAATTCAATTTTAAAATAGTACATTCATATTCTTGCATCAATGCCATGTAGGTCTTTATTTACATAACTTAAAGCTATTAGTTGGAGCTTTAAACCTTCTTTTCAATAAAGTTAATCTCCTACATTAACTATTACTGCTCTCAGAAAGTAGACAAGAATAAAAATGAAGACAATGAAATGCAATAAAACTATTAAAATTCTTAAAGAATATGTGGAATAAAATAATATAGTACAACAAAGGCTAGGATGAAAGATTAGTTAACGCAGATTAGAACAACAAAATATATGTAAAATAATTAATGAAAAGCAGATAAAAGAACAACAAAAGAAAGATTCCTAATCGAAATCAAGGCTGTAGAGGTTTGTTCTAAATTTACGCAAAATATTTCAACACTTCCATGTTCAGGAATATTAACATTGATTTCTTTATGTACGATGTTTATGAGGAAGGGAAGTCCAGGAGTCAGGACAAAGGAGAGCATGGAGAAGATGAGGGAGAGAGCACAAAAGAGGAAGGGGAGAACATGAGAAGAGAGGGAGGTAACAGAAGACACAGTGTTCTTGCTAATTTGACTCACTCACACTTGTTCTTCAATAAAACATATAAATTAAGTGCTTAATACCATGGTATGTGATTGCTTGTGAATAAATAGTATCTTGGGATAAAGACCATTCTGCTATTACGTACATTTTGAATGCAATATTATTTGCAAATCCTAGTGAAGAAAATCTAGAATTGCATTGCATTAGTTTTGGAAACTGAAACAGGGGCCAAAGGTGGTTGTGGTGCTCATGTGCTACCCCTAGAACCCCCTAAATTTTTTGTTCCACCCCTGAGTCAACATGTGCAGCCATGACAGTAATTCCATCAAATTTCTTAGAGCTCTTTGACACAGTTGGAACCAGTATTTTCTTGATTATAAATAGCTCACTTTAAATGGCCATGTAATGTGTATTGTGAAACATGCTGCAGTCCAATCTCTTTCAAAGAAACTAACCTTGAACCACTGTTCTTGGTTCATTTTAGGCCAAATTAATAACTCTTAATAACTTAGAAAAAGTGGTTTCAACCCAGCTTTTTGCTTTTATCTGTCACTATATCATCTCTGAGAAGCTCATTGAGATTGCAACTTTTGACCTAAAGACCATGCGATCTTTAATTGAACATTTTAGAACAAAGGTTGGCTTCAACACGCCAACGGCTTAATTGGTTTTATTCCTCCCTTTTAGAGAGAACTTGCGGGTCATTCCATGCTAACTCACAGAGGGCCCCTCAGGGATAATTTTCTTGAAAAAAATCATCTCAGAACTTTTATTTAATTCACAAGACCTGGGGCACTGTTTAGCTCAGTTAGTAGAGCGGGCTTCCCACGTTCAGGCTCTTTGCTCTCGCTGCAGCAGCCCTGGGTTCCAGCCCCAGCCTGGCTGCATGTCACTCCCCCTCTCTCTCATCCTGTTCACTGTCATATAATATTGATACGTATACATAAACAAAGCCATATAAGGCTTATATATAAGGCTTATATATACACACACACACACACACACACACACACACATACATTTGCCACATTTGGTGTGGCAGCATCGATGATCCCATTTTTTTTCATTCTAAGTTCGAGATTGTGACTTAATTTCGGCCCATGTACCATCTGACTCTTCAGGACATGCCCAGACACTCAGGAGTGCCACACATTCACGAACTTAGCTGAAGACCCAGTTGGTGGTGTGTGACGTAGAGCCAACAAGAGAAGATTACCACTCAACCCATGATCCATAGTGCATGAACAGGTGTTACATAGTGGAACAGAAAGAATAAGATATTGACTTCTTATGAATGCTTGAACATAACCAGAGAAACATTTGTGTGACAGAAAACAAACAGCTGATAAAGCAGCCAGATGCTCAACATGCTTTAGTAGGCTAATATTTTAAGATGGCTACATCAGTGGAAGATAAAGCGAATGATTGCCTGTAGAAAGACAATGTCTAAATCTCCTTAATTTGGTCCCTCAGTTTTGGCAGTTGCCTCCTGATAAGCAGCCATGGGTTCATGTCAAAATCAGTGAGCACAAACATGAGGCAGAATTTCCTTCCTCTCATTAGGCTTTCCTTTTTGCTCCCAACAGATGGCTGGAGCCTTAACATCCAGCAATGAACATGGGCTTTCCTGTGGCAACTGCTTTAGCTCCCTGTCAAGCAAGAGGGTCCTGGACATTTTCAACAAACTGAACACAAAAGGAAACTGGCATTGGGTATGCCATTAGGAGCACTGAGATTATACTTAGATAAGATTATTAAAGCTACAGTAACCAGCATTCAGGAGTTTTATCAAGAAGAAATAAACAGATTGGTTCAGTATTGGGGCTTATGTTGTTTGAATATATATATATATATATATATATATATATATATATATATATATATATATATATATATATGGAGAGAGAGAGAGTATGCATACCACTCAGGTGTAACATGGATGGATTCAAGAATAACTATTGAATTAGCAGCCCCCATGTGTTTTATTTTGAACAGGGTTAGATGATGGCTGATGGCAGGGGAATGGGAGTGGCTGAGATGAATGGAGGAGTGAGGCTGGCGTAAGCAGGTAGAATGAGAGATCATTGCAGAAAGGGAATGGCTGGCTGGCAGACATTGGGCTGTGAAGGGTTGGTACTCACTTTTGGAGAACAAGTTGCAGTAGTCCAGGTGGGAGATGACTAGTGCTTGGACTAGGAGCGCGTCCTTTGTGAGGAAAGACTAGATCCTGCAGATGTTGTAGAGTGCATCTGGAGGGTTGGGCCAGAGCAGTGATGTTGGGGGTGCAGGACAGTCCTTCATCGAGGATTATGCCCAGGTTTCTTGCCGTCAATGAAGGTGATACTGTGACGTCCTCGACAGTGAATGACAGATCTATGCGAGGACAGTCTTACCCTGGGATCAAGAGGAGTTCAGTTTTGCCTTTGGCCTTTGGCTTTTTTTAATTTTTTATAGCTGAAGACATGACAGGAAACAGGTTAAGAGAAAGGGGGAATGACATGCAGCAAAGGGCCCCAGGCCAGGACTCGAAGCTGGGGCCGCTGCAGCGAGGGCAAAGCCTCTGTTCATGGGACGCCTGCTCTACCCACTGAGCTAAATGCTGCCCCTGCTAAGGTTGAGCTTGAGGTGATGCGCAGCTGTCCAAGCAGAGATGCTGGCCAGACATTCTGAGATGCAAGATGCGATGCAGGTATTGGAGGATGGGGGGAAAAAGAGGAACTGTTGGGTGTTGTCTGCATAACAGTGGTAAGAGCATCCATGTGATGTGATTGCAGAGCCTTGTGTTCTAGTGTATGGTGAAAACAGGAGTGGTCCTAATACAGAGCCTTGAGGGACACCAGTTTCCAGAAAGCAGGGTTTGTACAAGGAGCCATTCCATATGACCTGAGAGGTGCAATTTGTCAGATATGATGTGAACCAGGTTAGAGCAGAGTCAGCGATGCCAAGTTCAACCAAAGTGGAGGGGAGGATTTGGTACTTGACTGGGTCAAAAGCAGAAGATAAGTTGAGGAGAATGAGGATTGATGCGTGGGACGAGGCTCTGGTGGCACCAAGTGATTCAGTCACTGTGAGGAGAACCATCTCACTAGTTCATCTATGACGCTCACAAAAGTGGTATTACAGATGGTTAACAAGCAAAGTTGAGTAGACATCTTTGCAAAGCATTACATAAACATTTCTGACATAATGTGAAAAGCGTTGTTTCTGTACACTCTGCTGATCAACATTTTAAACCAAAACTCTGGCTATATCTGAGATCATAGATTGTTTATTATACAGTTGGTTGTGACTGTTGTAAGGTGGAGATTAGAATTTTTTTTTTCTATCGCAGGAGGCACATTTTTTGAAATCTGCTGTACTTAAAATGATAAAAGAAAAACATTAATTAATTCAACTGACAAAAAATATGTTTGAAATATGGAACTGTAGCACAAATGGTCACTGATACAACTATTTGGCTACTTCAAAATACAAATTAATATAAGGGTGAATCGTAATGCAATTAAGGCATTATGACCAGACCTTTGCTTGAAGACATTATCTGGACCTCTTTCAGTTTTAATTGAATACCCCAGAAACAGAGGTTTCCATGGAAAGGAGAGCAGGGCTAGTATTTGCACAATTAAACACCTGAATTGGTGGTCTCTTGAGACTTTAGATTAACTCATTCATCGACCATCAGAAAATTAATCTACAACAAAAATTGTGTCATTAATTGAGAAAAAATCTGAACATTCTCTAGTTCTAGCTTCAAAAATATGCTAATTTCCTCTTTCTGCCATCACATTCGGTTCTGTGTAAGACAACCATCTACTATTTCAAATTAGTTATTGAATTATTATTCATCAAACAAGTCTTAATAGATCATTAACATCATTGTTGGACGCAACCCTACAACAAACCAATGAACTCTATTTTAAGAAGAGTCAAACATTAGGAAGAAGAATGATGGGGGTGATTGTCTGCACCAAGCCCGCTTGTGAGCTACAGTCCAAGAGAGGACTGCCTCAGCTCCAAACATAAAGCCAAAGCTACACAAAATGATACATTTAAAAATGGCTTTTGCAAAAAACTTGGAAAGCTTTGCAAATGTAATACAGATGTACATACCCATATAGATTCAGGATTGTCTAGGCTTCTAAAGTTAGCAGGATATCACCACTTCTAACCCAAAGTGTGTGTGAAGCAGCAATCGATGTATGGAGTCAAATAAGGAGGTCTTACATACAGTTTAATCAATCTCTAACAGTCTTAAATTTATTTTCATTATAAAATGCATCCAGTAAAAACAGCAATCAATATCAAGAGATATCAAGAAATATATATACAGTAGTATGTGCAATTCATCACCTTCATCATCTTTCTTATATCTCTTTCCTCTTCTTTCTCTCTCAGACACACACAAACAAACAAACACACACGTGCGCTCGCACACACACACACACACACACACACACACACACACACACACACACACACATACACAAACAAATAAAGCTCTGTAAACACAAAAGAAAATTTGGGAGGCTATGCTTGACCTTTATTCTGATTTACTAAATCGTTTTGCAAGCGCTGTTGTCTCAGTAGCCAGTTGAAGAGAGCTATCACATGGCCATTGTTGAGAAATGCCTACAGCTGTCTTCACACAAATGTTACCAAGGAAACAGTGTATTATGCTTACTAGCTTAGCAGCTTCCTCTTGGCTTGTTACTTTGACAACAGGAATGTCAATTAGCTGTGCTCACAAAGAAAACGTTTGAGCAGCCTTTGTTTGCCCACCTCATTTCTTGTAAGGGTGATTGTAGCCCGCAATAACTAAAAGCAGTAACTGTTTCTATAAATCAACATGGTTTCTCGTTAACATGGTTCTATTGCCCCCCATTCATGCATTCCACTTGATGCTCCAGAGAGTCAACATGGTTGTTTTATTTTTCAATGTGTTACCTGCATATTATGTGATTGTTTTCAATGTGATATTCAGTAGTATTCTTTTTCTTGAACCCCATTCTGTCATCTTTTTTTGATCCATCCCTTAGTGTAATCAAGACAGAGCTTTCAGTTACATTATTTTCTTAGGGGTGGTTTTTATTGGTCAAATGATGCAATCTCTTACAAGTTTTAACTGTAATTATGCTTGTGGCACGCTGTGCATCTTCATTACTTTCAAAAAAAGAAGAAACCTTTAGTATACACACAAAAATGTCAGATTAATACTGATTTTCAACTGACATTGTAAGACAGCAGCTGAGTTACCACAGGGATGCAGAGAAAAATTTACATAGTGAAACAAGAGGGTGGTATTCTTTATCTATCCCCTATGTTTTCTATTAGACACAGTGGCAGTTAGCATGCTTTTTTTTGTCTTTGTACATGTCTCTGTTGAAGAAAAACACAATAGAGTATCTTTTGTGTTTTGGAATTTCAGTCCACTCGACTTCTCAATGTCCACCACAACTCACTGGAAAGTAAAATTGAAGCCTTCAGGAGATTCAGAAAATAAATGTGCAACTGTATTTACTTGTAATATAAGTACATCACATGCTAACCACTGGTCACTTATTTCTAATTAGTTCTCTTGTAATCCGATAACAATAGGTCAGCTGAGTATGCAAAAACACAACTATAGAAGTCTTTCTTACTAAATGAAATAAGAATGTTGAATGCATATCCTTGATCTACCCATTCTTCCATGTTATTTCATTTGTAATTTTTTGGCCCTGCCAAGGAGGTTATGTTTGCTGGTTGGTTGGTTAGTAAGATGGATCACACAAAAACAGCTATAAAGATTCTCATCAAACTTGAAATAGTGGGTCTCGGCCCAGAGTAGACCCCATCAACTTTGGTGCAGATCTGGAATAATTTTAATTTTCCACTTTCTTCATTGAAAGTCCCTGTGAAATCTGAAGGCAGGGTGTTATTTATTTCCACATATTTACATGATTCCTATAAGAATGGTCTTCTACGGAGAGACTTGATGGCCATCGATACAATTTATGCAAAACATGCACGTACTGTATTGCACCCCACATCTACCATTACCAAAATAAAAATGGAGGAACAAAAATCTTATCTTGATGAATGGATTATTCAAGTTGAACATCACTTCAACTTCACTGATGTACATTGTATAATTTGTTGAGAACAAAATTAAACATCATCCAGAAACTGCCTCCACACTGTGGCCACATGACATGGGGCATTATCATGCCCCAGGAGAAATATGGCATCTCTGTGTCCTCTCATGAATGCCAATCGAGCTGGATGGTGCTGGGCTTTGACCACAGGTCCCACTAGAGGATGTCAGGCCTTCAAGCCACCCTCAGGGAGTCTGTTTCTGACAGTTTGGTCAGAAACATGCACACCAGTAGCCTGCTTGAGGTAATTTTATAGGCCTCTGGCAGTGCTCCTCCTGGTCTTCCTCGCACAAAGGAGTAGATACCTGTCCTGCTGGTTGATGCCTTTCAATAGCCCTATGCAGCTCTCCTCGTTTAATGGCCAGTGTCCTGGTGTGTCCTCCATGCTCTCAAGATTGTGA
The DNA here is from genome assembly GCA_030272975.1 of Sparidentex hasta. Classification (NCBI taxonomy): domain Eukaryota; kingdom Metazoa; phylum Chordata; class Actinopteri; order Spariformes; family Sparidae; genus Sparidentex; species Sparidentex hasta. Next base: position 27,712 of record JARJLU010011957.1, read on the forward strand.
TGGGAAACACAGAAAACCATCTAGCGATCGCCAGAGGTGGACTGGTCATCGGGAGTACCGGGACTTTTCCCGGTGGGCCGGTCAATAATGGGCCGAAGGACGGCCGTTTTTTAAATTTTAGTGTATTTATTCATTCGTTTGTTTGTTTGTTTGTTTTTTGCCATGCCTCGCCTTGTCTTTGTAACTATTGTAACTCTCCCGGGCCGGGTAGAGTGACATGCATCAGCTCAGCCCACAGTGCTCAGCTGCAGACATAGCAGAGTGGTGACGATTGGCCCAGTGGCTTGTCTGTCTAAAAAATACCTGGCCCAATGGCCCTATGAGAGGCTACAGAGGCCCAGGAGTCCCACCCACGCATGTTTTAGACCCCCCCTTGTCCAATCACTTTTAATGATGAGGAGTAGATGATGAGAGAGCGAGCGAGAGAAAAGAACGACACACCAACATACAAAAAACAAAAATGGAGAAGGAAAGAAAAAACGCAAAGGCTTTGCGGAAAAATTGAGGGAAAGGAAAAGAAAAGCTCTAGCAGCACAGGCCACTAAAAGTAAAACAATTATGCAGACGTTTGATGCAGGGGCCAGCCTGGCCGGATGCAGATAGGATAGCAGCACGGATGCTACGGCTTCGGCAGCGGGTACTTCATGTGAGTCTGACAGTGAGTCTGAAGAGACTTAGCTCGACAGTGGGACAGACTGAAGGCTTCACCACTGGAAGAGTACATGTCCAGGACAGCGGGGGATAAGTGTGATGAAGAGGATGAGGAGGAGGTTATAATAGTGCACAAAAGCTGCACTTCCTGCAAAAACTGTCTAGTTCGCTGCTACCAAATACTCCGCCAGTTCAACCTCCTAACAGATGCATATCATGTCATTGGCCTTGCATACAAGTTTCTGCTCACTCTGTCCATCACCCAAGTGGCCTGTGTATGTACATTTCAACCCTGAGGTTTATTAAAAGCAGACTCAGGAACAGACTCTCACAGGACCAGTTGGAGGCTTTCATGTAGATGGCTACTGAGGAGGACGTCCTCATGCAAATGGACACAGACACTGTGATCAACAGAGTAGCAGAGAAGACGGCACTGCTGAGTAAACAGCTCATCTAATAAGGCAATTTTAGAGGTACAGTAGTAGTAGTAGTAGTAAAAATAAGAACATTATTATTATTATTATTATTATTATTATTATTATTATTATTATTATTATTATTATTATCATCCAACCATCTCTGAAGATATTGTGATCTGACTCAATCATTATGTCCCATTCTCTCTCTCTCTCTCTCTCTCTCTCTCTCTCTCTCTCTCTCTCTCTCTCTCTCTCTCTCTCTCTCTCTCTCAGAGGCCTTACTTCTTTGAGGTGTTGTTCTCCCTGTTCTTGTTGGTGTTCAAGGGCCAGGCAGCATTTTTTGATTCAGTGAGTATTAAAATGAGCAATGTCAAAGACTGTTCTTCTTTGGGTGGTGTTCCCATTCATTGAAACTGCACCCTTGTGGCCAGAGTGAGCCACATACAGACACATTTAATACTAAAATCTAAGATAATGCAATTTCATAATTTGAATCAATCATTAGTCCTCTCTTTCTCTCTCTCTTTCTCTGTCTCTCTCACACAGGTTGCCCATTTGTTTGAGGAGATGTTCCCCTCCTGTTTATGAAAACTATGTTTAAAGCAGGCAGTTCATCAGGAGCCAGGCAGCATTTTATTTCACTCTATGACTATTGCTGTGAGTTAGTGTATTAAGTACTGGGTTGTTAATTTATTTAGGATTCCAGAACATGAATGGATTGGATATTGCAATATAATCACTTAAAGAATGTTGTCTGTCTTTCACAGGGCTGAGGAAGGCTTTATATTTGTTCCAGTGTGTGCTTTGAGAGGACCCTGCAGTTGTGCTGCCAGTGTCCTGATGTTCTTTAGCCAGCACCCTCCTTGCAAGAGCAATTCACTTACTTTCCTCTTTTCTTGGCTGTCAATTATACATGTATTTTAGTGAAGACTTGAGAATTTGAATGGATATTGTTCAGTAATCACTTAAATAATGTAAACATCTTTTGTTGTCTGTCTTTCACAGGGCTCTCTATTTGTGTGTGTTTGAGTGACCTACAGTACCTGGCTGCCAGCCTGCCAATGCCATGATTCACTGCTTGTACCTGTACGTGTGAGTGACAAGTAAACACTCTTATCTTATCTTATCTTGAATCTGAGTTAATTCCTGACAATAGCTGTGTAAACTTTCAGTTACAGTTAGCTGCTCTCAGTTTTACTATAGCAACAAGGAAAGCCATCTGTTAATTAAAAATCAAACACAAATATTTTTGGGGGGGAACTATTTTTGGATAGGTGCACAGCTCATAAATATATGTGATTGAAAATGGTTAAAATGGCATTTTCATTTCAGCTCGACTTTTGCCAGTGTTGACAAGAGCTAGCTTGGCTCCCGAACTGGATTGACTTCCCTGCTGCCAATGATTTGGACCGTAAACCTGATCCTCTTCCTTCATGGGTGCGTGTGTCTTTCCACAGAACGAAAACCTTTTTTTCTTTTTGTATCAAAAAATTGCTGGGGCGCCGCTTAGCTTGGTTGGTAGCACGCGACCCATGTACTCTGCAGCGGACCGGGGTTCAACTCCCGGCCCAGGTCCTTTGCTGCGTGTCACTCCCACTCTCTTACGCTGCTTCCTGTCACACTCTTCAAGCTATCAATAAAGCCAGAAAAGGCCAAAAAAATACATAAAAATAATA
>JARJLU010011958.1:0-5000 GCA_030272975.1 Sparidentex hasta
AGAGAGGTCCTCAGAGAGGTGCACACCCAGGAACTTGGTGCTGCTCACTCTCTCCACAGCAGCACCATTGATGGTCAGTGGAAGGTGCTGGGTGGGGGCTCTCCGGAAGTCGACAACAATCTCCTTCGTCTTCCTCACGTTCAGAGAGAGGTTGTTGTCTCTGCACCACTTGGCCAGTTGGCTCACCTCGTCCCTGTAGTTTGACTCATCGTTGTTGCTGATGAGCCCCACCACAGTCGTGTCGTCCGCAAACTTGACGAAGAGGTTGCTGTCGTGTGTTGGTGTGCAGTCGTGGGTCAGCAGGGTGAACAGTAAGGGGCTGAGCACGCATCCTTGGGGAGCCCCTGCGTTCTCCGTGAAATACTGGCCGTCTAATTGCCAGCTCTTTATAAGGATAGCTGTGAAATACTTGCTAGCATGACCAACTGAGGGATACTGAGCTGGCTTGTAAAACAGACTCGTCTTTCATGGACAGACACACAGTCCTCCCCCTATAGAGGCGTTCAGCCATGTGCTGCTGTCACTCTCCAATACACTCGTGGCTCTTTAGCAAACATTAAACCCCCCTCAGCCTCCAATCCCTCCTCGTACGCCGCCGTCCTTCCTCCCTCGCCCCGGCTCCATGTATGGAACGGCGACATTACAGCTCGCAGATTATCAGAAAAGAAAAGAAGACCTCTTTTTTTTTTTTTTTTCTTTCAAGCCCAGCAATTTCTTCCAGCAGCTCAGCTGTGAAATTTGAAATCCATGCATGGATTCTTTCTTCTTTTTTTTTCCCAACCTTTTTTTTTTTTGTATGAGGCCTCCTCTCAACCTGTTCTCCCTCGTAGCACCCCCACCTTCCTTTCCCCCCCTAGAGTTTTCTGGTTATCCACCCCCCCCTCCCCCAGAACCTTTGTTTGGCTGGTGTGGTTAGATTGGGAGGAAATGGGTTCAGTGGTTATCGAGACAGGGGGAAATGGGAATCATTCACACCTCGTCCAGTCTTAGATTAGCTGACATGCTACTGGCTCATCATTATGCAGGACTTTGGTGTGTATGACACGCTGATTTCATGTGTTAATGGGCATGGAGCACATGATGGCTTATAGCCAGGCCTTCCACTGTGCACTGTAGGTGTTACAGCTTGTGCAGACTAAAAAAAAAAAAAAAAAAAAGCAGCGACTAGCAGCAGCGTTGGTGGAAAGCCTTTTGTTTCCTGGCTTTTACTATTTACACCCTCCACAACAAGCAGATTGGACTGGCTCATATCCAGGCCACTCATTCAAAGACTTGAGTTTGTGTGCATGCTTTTCTTGTGTGCACACAGCTCTGATTCCAACAATCCAGAATTTCAGAGGCTTCGGGAAGATACTCCCATCCTTTTCTCATTGCATCTGGTGGGGAGGGAAGAAGTCTGGCAAAGGTTCAGGTCAAAAGAATGAAAAGACACAACGGTAGAGCAAACAAAGTCAAAAAAGGGACACGGGGACAAAAGATCAGCGCTTTGTGTCTGCTTCTTCTGGGCCCCTCCTTTTCTTCGCGATGTTTGATCGTCTGTTGTCAGGGCTGAGTAGCAAAGGAGAATCCGGCGACTTCCAGAACCTCAACAAGTGTCGAGGTTGCCGTCCCTTGACCCCGTCCTGGCCCAAGGGCGGCCTAGTTAGCTTGCAGCTGCCAAACAGTGAACAAGACCAGAGGTTTGACCACTGACCCGCATCTCTGTGTTTCTCACCAATCTGTCCGTCAGTGACACTCAGACAAAGAGTCCCGATAACTCGACTACCCTCCATCGTAGCACAGCGGACGTTCAACAGGCAGCTTTTCGCCTGAGAGAGAAACTGGTGGAATTCAGTTCTGGGAAGTCAGATAGTTTTCTCATTCTTTCGTTTTTCCCACAATCAAAATGTCAGAATATCGAGGTTCTCTCACCGAACTCCGAGTGTAAGTTAAGTAAGATATATCTACTTAACTGACCTCGACTGAGGTCAAATGAGGTTTGTTTTATTGTGGTGCAGCCGACGATACAGGAGGTGACATGAATGCCAGGCAGCCATGAAGTCTGCATCAGTGTTTATAGGTGAGATGTGACCTGAACAAAGGTTCTTTGTCACGCATGAGAAAACTGTGACGCCGTGTGCCAACATATGGACCAAACATCTGCATCCCATTCCATCCTCATCGGGGCTGATCGAGAGAGTGGAAACCGTAGTCACGGCTTCATGGCGTCTATCTGTTTTTCGACAGACCTCGACTACAGACAAACATCTCCGGGCCAGCCTGCTATCAGCCAGACAACAGACACCGGCCTTGATAGATTGGCCGTCATGTTTTATCTGGGATGTAAGCGCGACGGCGGGGTCAGATTGGCAGCCACAGGGTTGAGGGCCAGCAAATCAATCGCACGGCCGCTTCCTCGCCCAGGTGCTCTGCAGCTGGCGAGGAGGAGCCGGGGCCTCAGCTTGGAACCCCGGGCTCAGATCCCCTCGCTGCGTCCGTGACAGCTTCACTTGATATTGACGGCCAGACAAATTAGGATAAATTCCCCTGTCAATACGCACATCCAATGTTATTGATGACGCCGTTTAGCCTTTCATTCTGAAGAAAACCACTCTCATCCCTGACCCACTTGTCGAGATTCCTTAATCTGGAGCCGTGTGTGTGTGTGTGTGTGTGTGTGTGTGTTTGTGTTATTTCTGTATTCTTGTATAATTTGAAGTAAGTAAACTTGGCTAATTCAGTTAATGAAACTATTTTTTTTTAAAACATCTTCAGTTACATAGTAAATGCTGTATAAGGCATTTCATTGTTTGTCAAATAACTTGTACCGTTTAATCAAATAATTGAATAATTAAGGAACAATCTCCTGTTTGTGAAGTCTTGTTTTCTGACTTTTATTTTTAATGACATTCTCAAATGTTTTTTACGATCAAACTATCACATGCCCGCTGTGTCTCCAGTCCCATCGCACGCCACAGTAAAGCCAGTGTCTGCCCGTTAATGGTTTTTATTCTCTTCTTTGTATCATATGACACCGAAGCCTTTGAATGGAAAGTTGTGTGGTTTGAAACCATATGATATTTTTTCTTCCTGGGAGTTAATACGCGTGTATTTTGCCCCGTTTCCTGCCTGAATCGGACCCTGTGAAGGTTTCTGCGTACCATCCATTCATTCAGACGACCCTTTTTCCACGAGGGTCTTAAAATAAGTGCTCTATGCGTTTGGTTTTAATGGATGTTCGTGTGCTGTCTCTCAGCGCAGCGAGGTCAGGGGGTTGTGGGAAGTTCAAGGGTCGACTGAGCCTGTTCATCAACAGGAAGGGGTCACTCACCGGGTCGGACCGAGCCGCCCCTCCACTGCATCATGTTTTTAAAGCTTCCATCTGCCCTGACCACTGCCAGCCAGCTATTTCTTCCTCATGATGACCGATATGAGTATCCTCCCCCCGCCTCCCCGTCAGCTATGTTCTAGCAATGTTTTACATGTTTGAATGCCGAGCCCTGTTTGCTTTGCCCGTGTGCTAGCCCGGCTAACAAAGGCCCCTCATTTGCATTAGTCCCTGAGCAGGCATTGTTAATTGACTTAAGCCAGGATTAGTGTTAATCAGGTTTTGTGCCCTGGAACCATTGGCCAATCCTAACCTCATTATTTGATAGCAGCACACGTCCTGTCAGCCCCCATCAAGCTGTTAATTAATAGAAGCCTGTGCACCCAGGTCCCAGCCTGAGCACCCACTCACCATCCATCCATCCATCCATCCATCCATCCATCCATCCATCCATCCATCCATCCATCCATCAACCCCCGTCTTTCCCGCCTTCACACCCAAGTCCCCTGCCACTTCAGCAGTGGTCAACACACTGCGTTGCGCTGTATAAGCTGTGAATCCAGCGACTAGTCCAGCAGACTGTGTTAGCAGACCGTGCAGCTTTCGGTAAACAAGCAGTGTGTAACTTGACGTCTGCTTCAGGTGAAACAGTCTCTGAACAGAGACTCGCACAGTGTCAAGTCTGGTCTGAGCGGATCTCGAGACCCCACATGAGAGAGACATGTTTGTGTCTGGCTGTGAGATCATGTGTGTGTCTGCACATCCTCTAATACCAGCTAAAAAAACTCCCGGCTGTCTCCCCGTCCCAACCTCCCCCCTTCCCAGTCCCTCACTGGCCTCCTGACATAATATGAGATAATGAGGAAAAGGATACCTGATCCTTAGACTCTCTGACACCTCTGTCTCTGTCTGTCTGCAGTCTCCCAGAGTCTGCCATTAGCCAGCTGACTGTTGCTCCCACAAATATCGCCCCTGGAGGGGGGGAAAAAAAAAAAAAAAGAACATGAAATTGTTATATCCAGTCTCCACTTTTGCAGCATTGTTGAATCGTGAGGGATTCTTGAAATATTCAGCACAAGATAAATGCATGTTTGAGTCTTCTAAATGTTTTAAATCCCACATAAAGAAAGTCTCCACTGCAGCTTTTCTGTGATTGAAGCAGCTCCCATCACAGCGTCCACGTCACAAACCGCTCGTTCATGCATTTATGTAGATTAGACTTCCGTATTGCTCCCTCGCCTGGTGCAGCAAAACAATGAATTGAAAACTACAATGAATTAAGAACTCCGCTTTTAACTCCGGGCTTTTAACTAGAACAAGAAAGACAGAACATGTCACCCCCAGTTTAGTTAACCTGCTCAGGCCCCCGGTGTCTTTTAGGATTGATTTTTAAAGTACTATTGCCTCTTTACAAGCCTCTTAAAGGCTTTGAATCTGCTTGTATCACCAGCTAGTTTGTCTTTTTATGATCCTTCATGGCCTCTTAAATCCTCTGATCTACTGTTTTTTTTAAAAAATACAACTGTACACCAACACTATGGGACTCCTACCCAAGGCTATATGTGGTGTTAGCTCTGTGAACAGCTGGAATGATAATTGAAAAAAAGTCTTTATTCACCCGTCCGTGTCCGTTTGTTTCCCGGTTGGTTGGCTTGTCAGCAGGTTTAACCAAAAACAGCTGGATGGATTTCCA
>JARJLU010011958.1:10000-33903 GCA_030272975.1 Sparidentex hasta
TCCTCACAAGAAGCGACTGAAGATTTTTCTCCGACCCACTGCAAAATGTTAATGAGTCACGTCGGGCTCTGAAGTCTTTTCAGACCCGTTATACCATTAACGTTAACGTCCAGACTGTTGTGATGTCTGGTGGTGGCTGAGTGGGGGGCGTGTGACCAGGTATAAATGCAGCCTGATGGGAAAAAAAAGTATATACCTTCATTTGACAAACAAGACCGCAGTTCCGAGGCTTCTTTTACAGTGTGTTATGCCAAAAAAGTGCCAAGAAATGGCGACTTTGCAGCGTAAAGACAAGACATTTCGGTTGACTTGTCCCTAAAATAAGGTTAAATCTAATTCCGGCCTGCTCTGCGTCATCCTGGTATGCCAAGTGTGTCACTTCTCGTAGCCGTCTTTGCACATGAGCGCACACGCTCATACATACTCGCATACGAGCACTCGTAGGCACTTTCACAGCTCCCCGTTTCCCATCTCTTAAATGTCAGCATGGGCCTTTAAACCAGTCGCCAGTGAGCAAACAGGTTAGAGGGGGGGGCTGAGAGTTCAAAGTGGCCGGGCAGCATGGATGTAATTTCCTCCTTTTAGCCTCCTGACTGAATTTCTGAGCAAAGAGGCCACCTCAGCTGGGAGCCGCGTCGGAGAGCGAAACACGGGGAGCGCAGAGGTTCGGGAGGGGGGGGGGAGGCGGGTGGAGGAAGAAGAAGAAGAAGGGGAAGAGATGGGGGAGATTAGCGGAAAAGAAAGGCGAGAAGGAGGCCTCGGAATGAGCCACGGACTCTCAGATCATATCACCAGTATCCATCTCAGCATCTTTACCTCGCATAAGACGGTGCGCATGAGATCTGGAGAAGGCGTGAAGGCTGCGGAGGTATCATTAGCAGTGCTTGACATTGGGCTATTAAGTTAAACTGTGAAGTCGTGCATAAGTGAATGAATATGCGTCTGCCGGGGTTATTCGTCGGCGCGGCTTTTTTCATTAAGTTCGGTTATTCAGAGAGAGAGAAAAAAGATCAGCTGTGGGTCGACGGAGAGAAAGATGTCTCGGTGCGGTTTTGTTTTTCTTGAAGCATCTCTTTGGTTTGTGCGTTATTGAGCAGTTTCGGGAGCATTTTGAAGCTGTCAGGACTAAAGGCTTCAGTGGTCTGCAGTATGTACAAACACACAGAGGAAGCACACAAACACTCCCACTTTTCTCGGTCTAACCTGCTCCACCACCCCCCCCCACCCCAAAAAAAAAAAAGGGGGATTGAAACCATAAATAATTGATACACTCCTCGCTGTATCGACTGGTTGGATTTTTTCATCCCCTCCTTGCTGGTCGATTCCCTCACTCCATTATTTCTATGCTCGCGCTCCCTCCACTGCCTTCATATCCCCCTGTGGCTCCTCCCTCCAGTCCCAGCCTTAGTGTGTAATACCTAAACGCAAACACACACACACACACACACACACACAAACACAGATTAGGAGACAGTCCTACCTCCTTCCTGCAGCTTCATTATTGCTCACTGCCCCGCTTCATCTTTAATCCATACAGTTGGCCATCATTCCAAAGTGTGTTGGGGGGCTGGTGGTTGAAATTCAATGCCGTGTGTGTGTGTGTGTGTGTGTGCAAGGAATGGGAGTTTTATCTGTTTTTTGCACAGCGGCAGTGTGTGAGGGGGGGGTGAAAAAAAAACCGGGGGTACTTACCATCCAAAGCTGAAAGTGAAAGTGGAGCGATAAATAAAATAAAGATCCTTTTTTGGAGCTACTAAAGTGTATTTTTAAAAATGCTCAAAACAAACTCGGCTTTCGAAAAAACTGAACAGGTGATCAGTGGTGAAAACTGATGCCAAGCTACTGTAAAAGTGTCTGAAACACATCATATGTGATGTATTTTTAAGTGTCATACGAGTTTAATAACCACATTTGTTGGATCGCTGCAAAAAAATCGCATCGGGATATTTTTACTTTCTAATATCGGTAACAATTGCACATCGGCTGGTCTTAATGTGACGGTAACACACTCATCCCCCCCAGTAACGGTCACTTTATTCTGCCGGAATTCTAAAAAGTCCAGTCGTATGTATACGTGTTCTTTACCTCTGGCACCAGCAGTGCCGTGTCATTTAAAAATAAATAAGCGGAGGAAGAGTTGCGTCTGAGCAAAAAGACAACCAAGAAAACCACCAGCGCCACCCACATCCTCAGTTAATCCTCGGGAGAAGACGCCAAAGTCTTGACCGCATGAATTCCACCACAGGCGCCACAACAATGGCCTCTCCATCACATGAAATGTCATGAAAGAAACATCAAGCTGTATTATTACCACTTTAAATACATGGTTATCGTCCCCGGGTCAGCCTATAACACGTAACGGCCAGTCGGGCTTCAGAGTTCAAACTGCGGTCAGGAGGCGCACGCCTGACCTGTTCCTCCCCTTCTCTCCCGCCTGGCAGTCCTTCTCCTACCAGTCTGTTATTCCTGACGAGCTGCCAGCGACCGGGCCTGCCCAGGACTGAGGAGGTACATGGGGGGGGGTTCAAGCCCTATTGTGAGTCGGGGGGGTTCTGCTGGGCTTCTTGGCATGGGGGATCTGGAAACAGCAGTTCAGCTTCAGCATCAAACTGTGAGATATCCACCGTAGTGTCGTATCAATTCAGAGAGAGTGAGTGTAGCTGCCTGCCCTCCACCCTCCTTTATTCTGTCTTTAAACTCAGCCTTGTGGTGCTGCAGCGTCTTTGTTTCCAATTGACCCAAATCTACGAGCTCAGGCCAAATCCAATAAACAAAATGAATGAATGTGTGCGTGTCTCTCTCTCTCTCTCTTTGTGTTTTGTCTGTGAGTGGAGTAGAAATAAGGAAGAGATGTACTGAGAGAGGCCGGCTGCGACAATAAAGGTTAAAAGCTCCCCCCTTTTTGTATTTATTTATTTTTTTTGTACTGCGAATCATTTGTGGAGAATATAGATGGCTGTTTGTAGATGAGTCGGGCTGTATCATTTCATTTTGCCTCAGTTTTTCCTCTCTCTCGCCCCCGCTTTACGCTGCTTAAAATCAATGCGTAATATCCATTCTGAATGCTATCTCCTCTACTTTAAAATCAGTTATTCTGACAAACCACCACCGATAGAAAACAAGGGTCTGACCTTCAGAAAAACAGCTCTAACACGCGTCTGTATTTCCCCTTGAATTCTCCCAACTTTCATTTATCCGAGCCCCCTCTCCCGCTCTCGAGACACTTCTTTAATAAATGTTATACAGTAGCAGGAAATCAATATCATGCATTTCTACACAAAACTTGTTTCTCTCCAATGACCTGTCAGGAAGCCCTCCGACATCTGTAACCAGAACAAGCGACAGAAACAAGCGTTTTAAAAGCGATTCCTTTTGAACGCGGAGCAGAGCGGCCGATCGACCGACCCTCCCTCCCCGAGGGTTGAAGGTTGTAGTTTCTTTAATGCGCGTGATGAGGAGGAGTTTTATGTGCGCATGTGGCTGCAATTAATTAACTTTTACACATTTGCTCGAGGAATGTGGGTTTTTGAGCCGTCATCAAAGCTCCCAGCTGTTGTGGTGTCAAGTCAACGCCTCCGAGGGATCAACACCCGTGCACCCGCCATCAACAAGATGGCCCCCCCCCCCCAGTTCAACGCTTAATCAAGCTGGGTGTAATTGGTGTGAGTCTCGAGCCTTGATTATCCTCGGACCGGCCACAGTACTTCGACAGAACCCCCTCACCTCTCGTCTCAGGGCCAGCCGGGTTTAGGATGGAGATTGATGATTGGGTTTGAACCGCAGCCTGACCTCCGTCTCGTGCTGCATAAAAAAAACACCTCGAGAAGTAATTTATTCCTGTTTTTTCCAGCCTTTTTTTTTTTTTATTTTTTAAAACTGGTCAAAATAAGTTGGCAGGGTAAAATAGCCCCTTGCTTCCAATGCAGAGTTGATATTTTCTCTCAGTGTTTTTTTTTTTTTTTTTTTTGGAAACTGTGAGCGAATGCCATTCTCTGTGGGTGGATGTCAACAAGCTGGATGAGACGGCTCCGCCACAACACTTACGGAGCGGATTTGTCTTAGAGAGAGAGAACAGCGGCAGGGATTTTGTGAGTTGAGGGGAAAGAGGAGAGGGGAGAGAGAGAGAGAGAGAGAGAGCGGCAGAGACAAACGGAGACGTGGCTGCTGTCCTTCGGGGAGAGCCTCGGCGGGATTACTAGGGCAGATTAAAGAGCGGCCGGTCGGGGGGGGGAATGTGTAGTGAGCCCGGACAGGGGAAACACTGGCTGCACCGCGGGGTCACCGAGGGACCAGCAGGCTCAGGGGCATGTAGATTTCATTGGTTTTCATTCATTCATTCATTCAGCAGCGAGTATTTGCTCTGCTTTTGTGCCTTTGTCATTAGGCCTGCTCAGACACACACATGCACACACACACACACACACACACACACATGCACAGAGATGTACACCTCTCCATGCTTCCCTCTCTCTCTCTCTCTCTCTCTCTCTCTGCTGGAATGGGTATTGTGTTCATGATCGATGTGCCTCATTCCAGTGACGTGGTAGCCTGGCTAACTCTCATTAAAAATGGATGGAGTGTCGGGGAGCCGCCAGTGTGTGCGTGCATGTGCATGTGTGTGTGTATGTGTGTGTGTCTGTACATGGTTAAAATGAGGTGTATGTGGCAGGAAGTCTCAGAGGTGCCAGCTGTTTACCGTGCACTGCTGAAGGTTTGGAAGTTCGTGTTTGGGGTGGGAGTTGGGTGGGGGGGGGGTTTGTTACTGGTACGTGAGTTGGGTGGGTGGGTGGTGGGTGGTGGGTGGTGGTGTTCCTCAGGTCATTGCCAGGCCTGTTGCCATGGCAACAGCTTTGCAAAATCGCTTCCTCTGCATTAGTGGTGACGGTGGGATTTTTCTCTCTCTCTCTCTCTGTGTCTCCGCTGCTTTCCCTCCTGCTCAGCATGGCGAGGCACATCTGGCACCGCCGAGACTAGGCCTCATCAGAACACAAAGCAGTGGGCCGTTTCCACTCTGCTGTGTCCTCTTTTATCCCCTTTTTTCTCTTTCTCCCAGTCTTACTTTTTTTCGTCTTCTCTTTTCCCGTCCTGCCCCCCCGTGCCCCCCATCCATCACGGTAGGGAGCATGGACTCGGTCTCCAGGCAGCAGCTGAAATGGATTCACCATTCACAGGTGGCCAGAAATAACGGCGGAAAATATGTACAGTGGGACTTTTATCCTCCGGCCCCCCCTTTTTTTTCTTCTTCTTCTTCTTCTTCTTTTCTTTATACGCTAGAAAGGCAGCGGCACGTTTGTTATGCAATGCCCGCTCCTCTGCCTCTCTGTGACAAGACTGTCACCTCCCCGGTTTCTGTTCTTGTTGAAGTTGTTGTTCTTACGGTACAACAAAAATAAGCTGAATCCATTATTTATAACAGATACACAATGAAAGCTCTGATGTCAGTGGCCCCAAATGGCAGCAGGAAGTGCCAGGTTGAATTTAGGGGACTTCATTGCACAAAATCATGTTAGGCTGGATTAAAAAAAAAAACAATGTTTTTATGTTTGCTGTTGTTTAGTTTTTTTTTATGTGATTGAGCACTTTGGGATAAAAACCTGCCCATTGACACATTGAGGCTGGGCATTACCATAATCCACGGCGGTAGGTGTCAGTAACACCCCGTGCACGGGCAACAATAATAGAAGCTGAAGTCCATTCAGACTCAGCCTTTGAAAGGATGAAGCTGTTGTTTTAACCCGCGGCTGTCAGTCAGTCACCCAGGTCGCTCGCCACTGTAGCCTCTCTGGTTGAATAACCCCCTGCTAAGGTCACCCGAAGTGGGAATTTTATTAGCATTCGTTTACCGGAGGAGCCGAGGAGAATCTCGGTCCACCTCGGGTCAGCTGCGGGGCCGCGTGTGCAACTGTTTTCTTGGGAAGCAGAGGATGTTGGAAGCAGCATCTTGTCACATGCAGCGCTCCTTTGTCTTCCCTGGAAATGCAGGAACAACAATCTGCACATCCGTTATGGCGCTGTGAGTGTGCGTACACAAACACACACACACACACACACACACACACACATGCGCACTCAGTGGGAGAAGGGGCTTCATTGTGCAGCCCTGCTGTGTTGAGTGACTGTAGCGTGTGCTGGGCAACAGCTGCTGTGATTCCCCCCCCCCATGCAACCCTCCCTCACCCCGCCTCCCCCGCCCGCCCTCACCTCCACTACTGGCCCATGCTGCTCTCAACATCAATATACTCTCTCACACACACACACACACACACACACACACACACACAGCATATACAACACAAACACATTTTCTTTCTCATTTTGTGCTTTTTTTCAGCTCTCAGGTTTTTTCTCGCCTGTTTACCTTCGCTCGGCTTCTTCCATGAACCCCCTCCCACCTTTATTTTGTGTTTCAGTCTCTATCAGCTGACAGCGGGCTGTGTCTGTCTGTCTGTCTGTCTGTAGACACCACTCCATAAGGGACCCCCCCCCCCCATTACTCCCTGACTTCCCCCCCCGCTGACAGCTGTCTCCACACTGTAACCCTTTCATGGATCTGGGCCTCTGTGAAAGTTACACTCTAAAGTTTCACCAGCAGCGCACATGTTTTGGGAACGATCAGATGGGCTTTTTTTTGTGTTGTTTTTGGGTGAAGAGGGATTCAGAGATATACACAAACACACACACACACACACACACAGACTGAGTCAACTGTTTCCCCGGCCAAGTCTCGTTCCTGGTGGGCTTGTTTGTCATCAGTTGCAGCTTCTGCTGCTGATGTGACCCCGTCTGCAGCTCATTACAGCATGCCACCTGTTTGTCCCGAAGCTAGGCGAGACACAAACTAACACACACACACACACACAGACACACACACACACACACAAATAGAGTTTGTTGAGGTGACAGGGGGTTAATCTAACAGGAGTGTCCACAGCGGAGCTGCCACACAGCGTAGCGACTGTCAACGTCCCACCGTGTCAATGGCTTTCTTTGTCCTCTGAGCCCGTCTTTATGTTGCCGCAGGGTTCAGCACCAGGCAGACAGGTGGAGGGTTATTGAGCTTCTGAGGAGCAAAGACAGAAAACAGAAAAAAAATAAATAAATCCACCGGCTGCAGCACATATAGCTCAGAGTTTTCACGGCAGCTGACAGTTTTGCCGACCTCAACTTTTTAGAGGACACACAATAGCAGGAACACGTTTTCTCATTTTGCCGTCAGCTATGTTTTTTTTTTGTTTTTGTTTTATCTGATACATTGAAAAGAAGAAAGAAAAGACATTGATGGACACCCAGCTGTTATCTCCTTCTGGCTGGCAGTTAATGCCAGCCCATAGTGCTAACAGCAATTAATATCACCCAGTTGTGGGCGATTTGCAAAGGGTTCAAAAAAGAAAAAAACACTTAAATGGTGTTATTTGCACCTTTCATTCACTCCCCCGCGTTCTGCAGAGGAGCTACATATTAGGCATTGATCTGAGCCCGGGGTTTGGAGCCGAACAGGCCGCGCACTGTCAGAATCGGCTGTCATTATCCAACAAGGCAATTGCCAGGAAATTGAAAGACAGACAGGACTGAAAATTAATCTGACTCTGGAATACACCCTTTTTTTTTTTTTTCAGCGTGCCTCTTTCTATCTCTTCTGCTGTGTAGCGGGGGTGTTTGTGTTGCATTAGGCGACTCTGTGTGTGTGTGTGTGTGTGTGTACGTTCACCCCTGCTGACACAGTGAGATGCAGGTGTGAGCAGGGCCCCCCCCCCCACGGGACATTTAAAGGACACGTACACACACGTTGACCTCCGGATCGCACGGACCTCTTTGGCTGCACAAACAGACTGAGGGGCCATGTGGCCGAGCAGAACCTCGTCTGGCAGACTCAGACAGAGACACAGCTAGATTCACACACACAAACACACACTTAGATATAAGCTGACAGACGGACGAGCGAGCGCACGTCATGAAGCCGAAAGCAGGCGCCCGCTCCGTGGTTGTCCAGCTGAGGAGATGAATGTTTGACTCTCTGCGCTAACATATGCAAATGCTCGGCCCTGTGTTTGTGTAAGTTTAGTGTCAGTCACATGAGCGCGTAAGCACAAGGATGTTTGTTCTTTATTCAAATGAATGTCCAACTGCCCCGGGGTGGATTAGTGTGGATTCACTGGTGTGGAGTGTGTTTGCTTTGCGCTGAAAGTGCTTATTCAGATTCTTCGCCGTCGACACTTTCACTCTGAAATACCAATTTTTTTTTACGCACCATTCATTCCCCTCTCTAAAAACAACATTAATCATTTCTTTTCAGTTCTGCAGTTATGCAGCTGTCACGTATTTGTTAATGAAGCTTGATCTTTACATTAGCATCTGGAAAAGTGTTCATACTTTTGTTCTTTTTCCTGCTGCAGTTAAACTTTTTTTTCCTGCTAAAGTTTTGCCCGTTGTTACATTTTGAATTTTTCTAATCAAGCCGGACATCGCACACGCTCTTGAGCAAAAGCGCCTGTCACTAGTCCTCCATGTGTAGGTGTGTTTGTACAGGCTCCACCAAGGTGGACAGATGCCCCGCTGCAGACAAGAGCCCATTGATGGCAGAGGAACAGCTTTCAGTGGCCAACTGATCCCACCTGCTCACTGCTGTGTCTTTGGCTTAAGATAAAGGCAACAGTTGCCCGTGCAGTTGATGTCGCGCTCGCTGACATACGGCTGCACTCGAGCGCTCGAGACACGTCATGCTGAATATCAGGTCGACGTAAAACGTGAACGTTGTAGTACATGGGGAGGAATCGTGTATAACTTATTAGGACATGGAGTTATTACATTTTAATTGTTTTAGTGAACAAAGAGTTTTTCTTCTTCTGCTTCTTCTTTTTCTGCTTCTTCTTCCTCTTCCTCTTCTTCTGCTGCTTATTCTATTCATTCTTATTTTTGGGAAAAAACAAATACGTGTTTTGCTGGTTATCCATTGTTGTTGATCAGCCGTTGTTGTGTGACTGGATGACCGTCCTTTTCGAGCACACACGCACAACTAGAGGCGTCATTCTGTGCTAATGTCTGTCATGCGGCGCTCTGACCTCGACCTTTATCATTGTGATTTCAGGTGACCCAAGTTCCCATCGAGTCGTGTGAGCAGTACGGGACCTGTGGAGAGTGTCTGAGCTCTGGAGATCCACACTGCGGCTGGTGTGTCCTGCATAACATGTGAGTGATCCTGCAATCATCATCCTTTAACAGCTCCCAAGAATGGCCACATTTCCTTCAGTCACTCAGAGGCAGACCGGCTCTCTCCAAAATCTTCATCTCAGATCTGTTTGAGTTTGAGGCGAGGAGACAGTGTCCGTCTGGAAAACTGATTGCTGTGCCTCAGAGGTGCAGAGCTCGTTCAGAGCGACTTGCCGCAGCCACGGAGACCGCTGCCCTGTTCTGACATGACTTGATATTAACAGGAAATGAGTCCATTCAGTCCGAGTAAGACTCACTAGAATTTGAAAAGACAAGGCAAGAATGGACCAAAGAGACTCATTACTCGACCAGTTCGTCCTGCACAGAGCTCTCATAAAAGCATTTTGCTGTGCCTCTGCATTTTTAATGGGCATGGTCGAAATCTATTAGAGCCAAACGGTATTTGTTGTGCGTGTTCTGAGAAAGTTAGGGGGCATTTAGCTCCCACTGTAGCAGCAGCAGCAGCCATGGAAATAAGCAGAGGAAGTCATGAGTGACACCTGCTGGAGCTGAGACGTCACTGCAGCAGAGTCAACTTAGAGAAAAGCCAAGATAAGAAAAAAAAAAAAAAAAAAACAGGCAGAAAAAATGAAAAAGCCTGAAAAAATATGTATATTTACTGTCTTTTGTGTATGAGACAATCATTGGTGTGTTGTTTGGAGTTGGGTGTTGTGATGAAGGGTATGTTGAGGACAGAGGATGAATACACGGCGCTACTAAAGCAGCTCAAAAGGCTGCTCTGTCTCCATCTCCGTCTCTTTGTTTCGTGAGCGCACACATATCCTCATCACTCTCGGCTTCTTCTCTGCTGCCAGCGTCTTGAAAATTCCCCACTTATAGCTCCTCCTAAACGCAGCCCCTCTCTCTCTAAAGGTATAGCTGAATATTTGTGTGTGTCAGAGCCCCGCCGCAATCATCATTATCCTGATGGCGGCCCCTGCAAAGTGCACTTAAAGTAATTTACATCACTCCAAAGCTGGGACAGGACAAATAATTGCCTAGCGACAAGGTAATTCAGCATGTGCCGGCGGATGGAGCGGGAGGGGCTGGCGGAGGCTCTGTGTTCTCTGCAGTTTTTGCGTGCCTTCACACTGGGATCATTTACCACAACATTAGCCTCCGCGCTCGGCTGTTAATCATAAGCTTTTGTGTAGGTGCGGCGGGGAACGGAATGATCCAGGTTGGTGGGAATTTCGAAAAATCCGTGTATGCACGTAAGAGGTGCTGATGCTAAAAAAGGTGAAGGGGCGATGGAGCCGTTGTGGCGAAAGCAGCTGTGAAGGGGAAACAGCTGTTTGGTGCGTGGATACCGTCTCAGTCTGAATGTGTGTGTGTGCACATGGGTTCACATTTTTTATGTACATGCACAAACACTTGTGTGGACCGCTGTACTGTACCACAGGGAGAAAAGGTCAACCCCCCCCCCCCCCCCGCCGCCTCGCCCGATTCACGTCAGATCAGCCATCTGTTCCTCGCAGCACAGCAGACCCTCGTGCCACCTGTCCCCACGCCTAATACCCCCTTTCTCTGTCCTGACCCTGCAATGAGCGTGGCAGGACCCCTGTCAGCGCCGGCCGAGTTATTGCAGAGAGGAAAAGAAAGTTCAAAGAAAGAATAGTTAGCCCTTCTTGCTGCTGCTCACGACAGACCGAAAAAAAAAAGAAAAAAAAATCGAATAAAAAATTTAAATGTTGGAAAAGAAAAAGATGAGAGCGCAGGTTTCTGAGTTTAAGGTGGATTCGTTGGCATATCAGAAAGAAAAGATCCAGCCAAGACTGACAGAAACAGATTTTTTTTAATACACCCTGACATCAGCAGAATGTGATTGATTCTCCCGCTGCACAGACAAAGCATCTCTGACTCTGCTGCCTCCCACAATTAAATGCCTCTTCTCAGGAATAATGCATACAAAGAGCTGTGGTGTACATACATCCTCCGTCCCTGGTTCACAACAAACAGCGGCTGATGAAAAGACCTCGGGTAGATCTGAAAAGACGAATTCATTCATTGAAAAACACAAACGACTTCTCATGTGGGGAGTAGCAGGAGTTGCAGGTGCTCAATTAATTATATAATCTTGTCGAGGCCCGTTGAGCAACTCTTACCTGCAAGACGGCTGATAGAAGCAGGTTCTTATTTACCAAGAAGTTTGTGAATTAGATAGTAATGGAAACACAGCTAACAGGCACGCAAAAATTAGATCAAATGAATGTAAACCTAAAGGGCATTTCCGCATTTAGAGCGAACGTGTACGACGTAACCGAGAGTGGAAGTAAAGTATCCGTCTCTGTGGGGGGAAAAAAGCAGCTGCACCCTTCTGGTGAAGTGCTTCCATCATCCCACACAAAATTACATTTCTTGCCAGCAGTGGTGCCGTCCACAGCTGTGATCACCACCACTTCCTCCTGCCCCCTCCCCGTTTCTCCAGCTCTTCATCCAGCATCCATAACCATTGTTGATTTTATAAAAAATTATCTCCCCCCCCTTCCCCTCACCACCACCACCACCGTCCTTTCCCAATATTTGCGCGTGCTTCCCTCGCTCGCCTCGCAGCGAAAAGCTAGCGTCGTAGCCGCGCTGCTCATCTCTTCTCAGCCCCGCGCTGTCTCGCATTTAGACACTCTTCCCTCTGAAAATAAGCTCTTCCGCACTCCAGAGATGGTCGGCTTGCCACACATAAACACCCCTCACTTTGATCACCCCCCCCTCCCTCCTTTTACAGCTGCCATCCACAATATCCATCCCCTTTTCTTCTCCTGGAAACACTGTGTGTGCCCTCCCCGCAACTCCCCCTTTTTGCTTTACGTTTGTGCGTATATTCTCATTGACGTGCGGCATTCCAAGGTGGCTAATTGGGAACATAGGAGGACATTAGCTTGCTCTGTGTTGATGATGATGATGATGAGGAGGAGGAGGAAGATGAGGAGAGAATGCGCAGGAGGGAGGCGGCGGTGAGCTGGCCAGGAGTGGCGTCTCTGTCTTCCCCTGTCTTTCTACTCTTCTTTCTTCTTCCTCTGATTCAGTGTGGTGTGAGACTCTAAAGTCCTTTAATTACCAGCAGCTGCTCGGCATCCACTGAATGCATGAAGAATGAGAGAGAGAGACAGAGAGAGAGGGAGAGAGAGGGAGAGAGGGGGGGGGATAAGAATGAGGGGAAGAGAATGAGTGAGAGAGAGTGTTTGATGTTGCACACTCATCGGCCCACAAAACCGAGCGGCATTTTGATTGCAGCTCAAAGGGAGCTCATCATCTCGAGCGCTCTTCAGTCGCAGTCCTGTGAATGGGTAGCTCAGCCCGTCGTCTGACCACAATCCAAAAAAACACGGAGCCGTGGTGACGCTTTCTCTCTCGTCGCTCTCTCTCTTTCTCTGTCTCTCTCTCTCTATCCCTCGGCCTGCTGCTTGCCGTCGATAGATTAGCTCGCTAATCACACCCAAAAGAGGCTTTTCCGTCTCGAAAAGGTCCCACATCATCCTGTTGTCCCCCACGAAAAAACTCCAGGAGAGGACGAGAGGCTCTGCTGAGATTTGTCGGGATTAGTCTGATTTCTGGCCAAGGGAGCTGAGACTGGACAAGTGGTCCGGTGCCAAGGTCAGCGGCTAACCACGACAGTGAGCTTCTATAAGTAATGCTATTAATTATAAGACGCGAATGGACGACGGGTTGTAGTTATGTCACATCTGCATTTGGAATTCTGTTCGGTATGTCAAAATCAGCGCTAGTTTGTTGTGTAGATGACAGCTTAGGGCTATTGGTGTAGTAGGGCCCCAGCAGAGAGTGAGTCAGCATTTGAGGGCTGCTCTGAGCAGAATAACATATCACTACTACACTGTGATACTGTGTTGTATTGTACTGTCAGCCTGTGTGTGGCTGAACTGCTCAGATCTGTCTCAGCAACAACCCACACGGCAGCCTGAAGAATCACAATTGTCCACTTTCCACAAATCTGTGGGGTTTTTTTCGAGCTTAAATGCTGTCAAATGATGTGTTCACTGTCCCGGTTGGAGCACTTTGTATAGATCAGTTTGTCGACAGGAGGGAGTCTGGGTTTGGGACCGGGCCAGTCCTTTTGCAATGTAGTTTTATTTGGGAATTTTAAAGTGCAATGTCTACTAAGCTAACCAGCCAGCCCGGACCTGTCCTGTCGTAATACAGCCCCCGTAGTTTCAGCTTGAAGAGTTACGCTGCCTACCTTAAACAAGTCCTCTCCTGGCGTGTCTTCTCTTTCTTGGAGTTGTAGTCCTGATTTGTAAATCGCCTCCATACTTTATTACCCGTCATCAAACTGACCTTAACCAGTCTTGGAGGCTGGTTTCTGGCCACAGTTGTGGTTGCTGGCTGTGGCCACTTGGAGGCTGCTAAGCTTGGTCGAAGAGGGCCCTGTTGTACCCTTTGATAAGAAGGTTAGCATTCCAGCTATTAGGGCCACTGAGCTAAAAGGCTAACGGCAGCTAGCCACAGCCAAAGACATCATGGGCAGCTGTTTGCGCTCACTCTGGGAGATTTCTACTCCATATATTTTTGGAGCTACCTTTCAAAATCTGAGTTTGAAGAGACACAAGGAAGGAATTTATTTATACATTAGTAATTGTACTTTTTATCTCATCTCCAAAATTTCAAAATCTGATGCCACAGCCCTTTTTTTTTATGCTACAACTGCTTTCTTTACACTTCTTTTCTTTATGCTGCTTGTTCATCACTGTGCTCCCGGACACCAACCATAAAATCTCCACTAATTTACCACTAGCATCAACAATTAGTTTAGCGTTGAAAATGGCTGCTTCAGCCCATTGTGGATGTCAGACTGTGTGCCTAATGGCCGACTCATCAGCTACAGCCACAGTTAGCAGTCAGAGGGAAGCTGCATCCATCTTCCCAATTGTGCCTAATGAGATATCGATCACGTACATGCAGGTCTATCAATATTTCCATTGATTCCTCCGAGCACGCAGAGCTGGTACAGGTTGACTACATGATTGCTGAAATATTGCACCAGAATGTACAGTACGTGTGGGCGGGCTACATATAACGCAGTTAATGATCCTACAAACACAGTGTGTCTGTAACTGCTGCCTGCTCACTTCTTTTCTTCCTGACATGCTTCCATCCTGCTCTGCTCTCTCTGCCTTTTGTTCCATTTCTCTCTCTGTCTCTTCGCTCAGCCCACTCAAGCGAAGCTATAGCTTGATGCAGAGCACTGAGCAACGGTCTCTTTGTAAATCTCCTTCTCTCTCTTCATCTCCCCTCTCTTTCTCCTTGTTTCCCCTTACGCTCACTCTATATCTTAAACGGAGACGGGGACACACTCAGGATTGCATAAACCACAGATGCTGTGTTTGCGAGATTGTTTTACACTACAGTAGCTCCTCGGTTTCGTGAGAAGATGAGAAGACCTGTGAAAAACGGGTTGCGGCCGCACCGCCGCCCGGTGTTCTGTTGGCGCTCGCCTGCAGTGATATTATCAGCCGCCATGGGAGACGCACTATGAGGTTGCAGCGGTTGGTTTGAGCCCTGACGTGAACTCTGAGTTTCAAACTGCGCCCTCACAAGTCTGCCCGAGCCCACACAGCAACCTGCGGCAGAGAAATTTACCATCTCTGTGGTGGTTTGAAATTGAAAACCCTGCCTTTTCTTTTTTATTTTTATCCCTCCTTTACTTCCTTTCATACCTCCTGTGGTCTGCATTTAAATGGATATTGTCACACTTTAGGGATGCAGCAGAAAGAAACAAATGCCCTCAATCGCTCAGTATGAGGATAAAACACTGAAAGGATGAGAAAGTGTGTGTGTGTGTGTGTGTGTGTGTGTGTGTGTGTGTGTGTGTGTGAGCTCAGCCCTGCACATCAGTGCTCAACAAATGATTCCTCTCTTCATGTTGGGGGAGCTGAAGTCCCAGTGCAGTCTGTCTTCATACATGTTTACATTAGCATGTCTTCATTATCGTGTCTTTCTGGTGAAATGCACGGTCCCCACTGTGCCGGGCTTCCATTCAACCAAATCAAATCATGCCAGTGATTCTCTAACATAATGGGCCACCACTTACGACTAGTAAAGCTTTGTTAGGCCCCATCAAATATTCAATATACATCCAGTTCGACCTCGCCGGACCTGCAGCTTCCCACCCTGCACCCTGCCACCGGAGTGTCCCTGCCCTCCTCCCGTTTTTTTTCCTTTCCCTTCTGCTGTTTTGTGGTCTCTCTCTCTCTCCGGTGAGGGGAGGGAAGGTGATTTTAAAATGGCTCCCCCTCTGTTCTCTCCTCCTGTTTTTAAACATGGCACTCACAGCCAGAGCTGCAATCAGACGGGGCTTCACACTTTCACTGAAGTCCTTAGATGTGGTAAGGGAAGGGGAGGAGGGATAGAGGAACAGACATCTTTGCCTGTCGCCTGCCTCTCCTGCTCTGCTGTCAAGGCCAGGATGTGTGTGTGTGTGTGTGTGTGTGTGTAAAGGTGTGCATGTGTGTGTGTGAAGGATTTAGTGCCAGGAACTGTATGTTATTATGCATATGTATGACTGTGCACGTTCATGTGGCGTGTATACATTAATGCTCCGTGGCTGTGGTCCCTTATGGGGTGGGATGTGTCTGTGTGTTTTAGTGTGTACGTGTGAACGGGTTGTGTGTGTCCATACGTCTCGGTGTCTATCAAAGCCCGGCGCAGCAGTGACGACAGCGTAATTGCCTGTCTAGGGCAACAGAATAAGAAGCAGGCATTTGTGGAACGGACCCTGTAGTGTGGCCTCTTGTTACCCTCACACTCCTGCAGCAACACCACGCCACAAATAACACACACGTACGTTAGATATAGGTTACTGGATTATGTTATATTATACATATGTATATATATATATATATATATATATATATATATATATATATACATATATATATATATATATATATATCGTTGTTATTATATATATCGTGTCAAGGCTTCATTTTCACCGCAGCTTCAACTCTAAAAGTGCAGCCCACGCAAACTGCCACAGGAAAAAAAAACCCAACAATATGCTCGCCTTTGTTTTTTATGTGTATGTTTTTTTCTTTCTTTTCTTTTGTTTTCTCTTTCACCTTACATGACTGATGCCACTAACCACATTCATACCCTGCAGTGGAGTTGTAGATGCCAGAGAAGAGGAGAGTAAGGATGGGGGGGCGGGGGGGTGCAAGCAGCTACTTCAGCACCACGGACAGGGCTCGGAGAGATTTAACACCCGGGCCGGCTGCCTCGCACAGCCGCTGGAGGGGAAAAACCTACGAACTTCATGCATTTTTTAAAAAATCTGTGCGTACGCATGGAGCACATACGTACTAACACATTCCACCTGCGTATCGCTTCGTTTAACTCCTATTTCTCCGCGTTAGCCCACCGTCCAGAATGCATGTGATGGCACACAAAGCATCCGCGAAAAAATGCTGAGTGACAGGCCAGGGCCAGACAGGAGGACGAGGGGGGGGGGTCAGGAGCGAGGAATATGAGGAAGGCAGAATTCTAGTCAACACTCAGTGGCATGCACTTCAGCTAATGAGAGAGGCAAAGGGGTCAGCTTCTAACTACACAGAGATAATGGCCATCTCCTGAAACCATGGCAACAGCAGCCATCCTCCACCACCCTTGCTTCGCTCTCATCTTACTTCACCCCAACCGAAATGAATTTTATTTAAAAAGAAATAAAAAAATAAATAACACTGAGGAAAATCAATCCAGGGCTTTTTGTGAGTTAATGACCATCCAGGTTTTTTTTTTTTTTTTGCATCCGTACGCGTACAGCTCGGAGACATGCATAAAACATTGGGCTGCAGCCCACACCTGAAAGCGCTTAAAGTGTAATTTTCTGCTGCCATTGTGAATGTAAAAGAAGCGCCAAATTGCAGACGGGAATAACACCTTTTCTGCCGAAGAAAGGTGCACTAATTTCAGTTTGTGAAAAGGGGTGAGACAAAAGGGAGAGACATGGACAGAGACAAGAGACAGAGAGAGAAAGAGAGAGAAAGAGAGGAAAAATGTGGCATATTGCAGCCGTAATGGAGTCAAATGTGTAAAATGAAGAGGCAAGGGAATTCATATCAGGACTAACAATAAAAAAAATGTCACATTTAGAATGCAGAGAAGACGTCAAAGTTTCCCTGAGTCGTGAAAGAGGGGAGACCAGGTAATCATTTTGGGGGGGAAAAAAAAGTTGAAGCCTGCCACAGTGGCCTCCTTTTCCCAGTGGGAGATCCACACTACTACGCTAATTCTACACTTTCCTGCTCTCTAAAATCCCCAGGGACTGCTGTGCATAAGAGTGTTTGTGTGCCTCTCTGTGTGTGTGTGTGTGTGTGTGTGTGTGTTGCTTGTGTGTGTGAACCCTGGCGTGCTCGTGCCTGTTCATGTGAGTCTGCTGGAAGTGGCTCGAACTTCTGACAACATAATTACACAGAGGGTGTGGATGAAGATGTAGCTTAGAGTCAGTATGGGTGAGAGTATGTGGTTAAGAAGCATGATATGGGGCCCTAACACACTCTGTCTCACACACGCACACACACTCACACGCACACTCACAGTCGGCGGCTAGGGGAGAAATGGACGGGGCTTGTAGTGGCACATCAGCACCATGGACAGCGTCTGACCCGTCGGAGTCCAATTAGAGCTGCTGTGACCAGACATCCAGTTAGCCAGACAGACTGCTGGGTGGGATGAGGATGGAGAGCCTTTGGTGTAATGGGCTGGAGGGAACACACACTTTTAATAAGAAGGAGGAGGCGGCTGAGTTTTAATGAGGGATGTGGCGGATTGTGGGGGTGTCGCGTGGTACTTGATACAAGGTCTGACCATTACGATCTCTTATGAGTGAGCGCCGCGTAATTTGCACTAGTTATACGTCCAAAGTTATGCAGTGATTGAAGGATATAATTTGTGTAGTGCTCAGTGCTGTGGGTTTTTTCCCCCCCCCGTCAGTGCGGTGTATTAAATTACCCACCGGAGGCAGCGGTTCCCCCGCTGGGGACACCACTTGTTTCTGGTTTCCTTATTGGGAAATTCATGTTCTATTTTGTAATACTTTTTAGAGCTACATGTCCTCGAAGCCAGCTGTTATTGATGCCTGGAGTGTCATAAATTGCACATATTTTTAGGAGAGTTTTTTTTTTTTTTTTATTTTGGTAACTTTGAAAGCAGTCCAAAATTGTTCCAAATGATGTCTTCAGCAGCATGCCATATGTTTTGCAAAAAAAAAAAAAAACGAGAATAAAACAGTCTGGTAATCACCACTAAGCAAATAAATCTGCGTGACTAATATGGATGGCACAGAAATGACAGAGAGAAGAAGCCCAAAGCATCTGCTGTAAATTCTAGAGGTGCTGCGTCCAATCCAGATGCCTCAAGACAAACAAGGTGATGGATCGGCACAGAGCCCGACCAGTGCTGAATTTGTTGGGCCGATGTCAACGCTGACATTAGGGAGTCAGAAAATATTATGTCAACATATCGCAATGATGCCTTGAATGTGATGCGTGACATATTGAAGGACTAAAGTATTATGCTAATTTTCAGCTTCATAATTTTATGTTGGGGTTACAACTAGAAGAGGTTTGCATGCTTTAATGCTCAAAAAGCTCATCACTGTTTCCATACTGTCCTATGTTGCAGCTCCTGTCTCTTTAAGTTCAACTCTGCTCTGATTGGTCAGCTCACACAAGCCTGAGTCAGCACTGCAGGCATATATGCGAAATGTTGGACATGATGATGTAGTGCGATGTCATAAAGTCAAAAATTTGGGACTTTCCAGGCAGAGGTAGAGGTCAGTCATGTAAAACATACTGCAGGTTGTCACTCCTCTCATATATTCTGTGGAGAAAAGTGAGCTGGAGGAGGCACAAGTGTTTCCTGTGAGACATTTAATCCTCATCTTTCCCTCCCCTTCCTTCTGTTGTTGCATCAGGTTTTAATTTGTGTCACAACAACGGCGAGTCGTCTTTTCTTCCCCCTTCCGACTCGAATTGTCACAGAGTGTTTACAGTTTAAAGGAGGATTCATTTCTGTCACTCCTGGTTCGATTGTTTTTCTACCTTTTTTCCGCTGCTTTTTCATTTGCTTCCCCGTTTGGCAGCAGCTCTGTTTCCTTTTTCCATTTATGTTCTCCGTTATGAAAAAGAAACTATCGATGACCCCTTCTCTCTTTCCCTTTGTCTCTCCTGCCCTTCAGCTGCTCTCAGAGGAACCGGTGTGAGCGTGCAGATGAGCCGTACCGCTTCGCCGCCACTCTCAACCAGTGTGTGAAGGCCAACGTGTACCCAGACAGCATCGCCGTGTCCGAGCCCAGCGTACCTGTAAGTTTACACACACTCACAAATTCCTACACACAGTACAAGTCTGCACACAAAGTGCCGAACGCAGCCAATCTCACCGCTACTCGCACACATTACAATGAAAAATTATCGTCCATTTACATATTTTCCTACCCACGTACAGAGGCAGGAGATTCGAAATGATCCCCACATAGCAGTTTGCCTAGTCTTGATTGTGGTTGATGCATAAACATTAGATGGGAAGGTTCATAAGAGCTCCGCGTGGGCGTTTCAGCGTGCATATGCTCGCTTGGTACAGAGCAATCAATATGTGTGCCAAGACATGTTTGTGTGGGCGGGTGTGTAGGTGTTAAAGTTGTCTGAGTGCAGCTGAGTACGGTGCAGCATTTCCACATGGACCGCACAAAAAAAACCCCAAAACAGGCGGATGAAGAATCAGTCAAATGCAAGTTCTGGCGAATGCTGCACATGTACGCGAATGGACGCACACATTGGGTCTTAAAATAGCGAAACTGTCAAAGGGTCATTTTTTTTTCCAAAACACATTTTCTAATCCATCCAGATTGATTTGCATTGGTTTTGCCAGTTTTTTGGGATAATATATGTACATTTTTTTTGTGTAACAGGAGAAGGTCTAACGTTCACAGCGGTTCTCAGCTGAGTTTCTGATCAGCGATGCTTTGTGACCTTTCAGTAGACGTATTGACAGACTTCTGTCTGCTTATACGTGGCATACTGTTGTGCTTACAGTTTAAACTGCTCACAACAATGTCTCAGATGTAACTTTTTGGGAATTTGGTCCTGCGAGCCAAGCGCTGTGAAGCTCTGTGCTATCGTGCAGATGCATCTCGTGTTTCGTTTGCCCTGGCAGATGTGCCTGGCTCCCGTCCTGTTCACACAGATATCCGTCTGACTTGGCGCTTGTCGGGCCGATCGAAACCGTTCCAACTCTTCACATATTTCACCGTAGCGTTCCACCAAATTCTGTTTCCAAGGCAAATTTGAGGCAAGAATAAAGCGAGCACGATGTCGACCTATCCACTGTGTCCAAAGGCATTTTAGTTTTTTTAGCCTGTTGATAACACTCCTCGGTAATTAAATATGAACTGAGAGGCTCCAGTCACACTTGAGAGTTGTTCTGATAACACTGTGCCAGCAGTGAGACGATGACAGGCACAACTACAGCAGACTTCTCCAGAACTCTCTCGGATTTCACATCAATGCGCTGGCTCGATAGTCGGCACAGGCGCATGTTTCTTTCCCCTGTATTTTTGGAAGGATGACCGTTGACTCTTAACTGTTTAAACATCACAAAAAAAAAATCAGCAGAAATTGTGCCAGTAGCTCTGGCAGTGACTCACCCTGCATCGCGTGATATCTCATCCTCAAACTCGCCCTCGGTAGACCTCAACCTGTTGTCCAGATTTACAAAACAGCGGCTTACCGGACGACATGTTAGCAGCGTTGCTTGTTCCCGTGTCAGACACCGCGGCAACAAGGTCACCCCACCAAACCCATCCACACACACGCAAAAAAAAGAAAAACCCAATCCCAACATCCACAGGGGCAGGCAGCTATCTCCATGACAACACAGCTTCTTCACGTGGGCACCGGCAGCGATACAGACACGGAGAAAACCCGTCAAATTACCTTTATTAAAACTCTGCCACCAATTAGGCTGGTCGTCGCTGCCAAAAATGCGGAAAAAAACCAACAAAAAAACCCCCACACATCATCAGGGAGGACAGGAGAACAAGAAGAGCAAAGGCTTAACACCCTGAGACTAGCTCTCTCTCTGTTTGTGTCTGTGTGTGTGTGTGTGTGACCGAATTGCAAGTGTTTATCCGTGTGTGTGTGTGTGTGTCTTGACGGAGCAGATGAGAGCTAATTATTGTGAGAGGTTACTCGGGGAATTCTGCATTGAACAAAAGACATTGATTGCTGTGATTGCTGTAATCAAGGATCTCTCCGACACACCTCAGAGTGCGGCAGCAACACAAACACGGTGGAAGTAAAACAGGGGGAAGACGAGAGGTCCTCAGCAGTAGAAAGGGAAGGGGGGGGGGGGGGGGAGAAAAAAAACAAAACAAAACAAAACAAAAAGAAATCATCCATCCTCTCAATGGGTACCAGCGTAAGCCAGCTAACGAGGGAGGCAGTGTAGTCAGCTACTGAGACAAGTCAGCATCTCTTGAAAGGCCTACAGTTAAGCTGCTCAGCTGCCTCGCCTGTCCCAGTAGCCCCGCGGTGTTTAGTGAGAGGCAGATAAAACAAAGAGAAAACTTCAAACGGTGTGGCCCAAAAATAACAGCTAATGGAACAAGACTGTGAAATGCCATGGTGATAATTATCCAGGCTGCCTCTCTTGGCTGGAGAGCCAGATCACACACCCTGTGCGCAAAATACATTTATTTATAGGCAGAGCAGCTGAATGCTCCAGCCCCGGTGTCACCGCTCTCCAGAGAACGAACTTCAAACGCCTCTATGTGCATCTGCATGTGTGTGCAGCATGCACATTGTGTGAGTATGTGTGTGTGTGTGTTTTGGGGGTATTTCTGCTTGTATTCCTTGTATCCATGTGTCCTTGTAAAGGGACACAGAGAGAGAGAGAGAGAGGAAATAAAAATAGAGTGTGCATGTAGCCATTTTTTTCCTACTTTTTTTTCCCTCCGTGCCGCTCAGTCTGTCTCTACTTCTGGAACGATGTCTCCGCCGCTGAAATAGAAGATTAAGATCTAAACACAGCCTTATTTTCCTTATTATGGTGTTGATAACAATTTTAAG
Organism: Sparidentex hasta; assembly: GCA_030272975.1. Classification (NCBI taxonomy): domain Eukaryota; kingdom Metazoa; phylum Chordata; class Actinopteri; order Spariformes; family Sparidae; genus Sparidentex; species Sparidentex hasta. The sequence goes on from JARJLU010011958.1 coordinate 32,281, forward strand.
ACGCAGCATCAGCTCCTGGCAGAGTGGAGGGGCAGCTCTGCCAGCCGCACTGTGCTCTTTTCTACATTCTGTTGGGAGCTTATTACACTGCTGCTACACTTCTATCTCATCTTTACCATAGATGAAACCAACAGTGCTGTTAAAGATTTTTTTTTCCTTGTTGATATATCATTGGTGAGGCATCACACACAGCCTGCTGTGTCATTGTATTTGTATCGTGCCCCAGTTGTCCGCCGCCACCCGGAGCGTCGTATTAACACTGCTGTCATGCGTGTCACCTTTTGCACAGCTGCTGGTGAAGGTGAGCCACGTTCCGGACCTTTCTGTTGGCATCACCTGCTCCTTTGGCAACCTGACGGAGGTGGAGGGACAGGTCAACGGCAACCAGATACTCTGTGTGTCTCCTGCTGCCAAGGATGTCCCCCTCATCCCCACCGATCAAGGTAGATCCACCGTCCGTTGCACATAAACTAACGAGTGGTTTGCTTCCAAAACCTGTTTTTCCTTTGCAGCCCACAGCACACTGATCTGATCATGGCGACTAGATGAAGCCTCTTCACTTCCAAACACAGCCTTTGTAGGATTCCCATTGGCCCCTCTCTTGCTGCAGTGATCTAACTGTTCATCTGTGCACATGCACACTCTGAAACATCTTTATTGATTCAACGCGCCCGGTTTAAGCGGGCTACCGTCTACATAACAAGCTCCCGCTGATCCGGGATCTGTTGTCTGGCTGTGAAGTGTGCTACACACAAGACCCGGCCCCATTAGAGCTGATGGAGGATCAGGCTGAGGTGGCCTGGCCTGTGGCTGAGCTGCAGCTCACCATATTATTAGCCTCAGATACAGCTAATAAGGCGATGGTCGAAAATGCAGGTTCAATCAGCCATCAGCCTCGGGGCGATTAAGTTGAAGTGAGGCGAAGGTGATGTGGTGGATTAGTGTCAAGGCAGCCGGAGCCGGTCCGCCGGGTGCTTCTGAGTGACGCCTGATGAAAACGCAGAGAGCAAACATGTAAATAATAATCACAATTCATCAGCCATTTTGACCTCAATCACACAAAACCCGAGGTCGAGCATATTGTGGAGAATAAACACTGCCTCAGACGATTTTGAGGTCTAGGAATGAAGATATGCTAATCACCTCTAATATACTATTCATAGAAATCTCATGACCTTTCGAGCGTTCCTCCAGCAGGCTTCCATAAATATACCACGACGGATGTGGCATTTTCTATATTTGCAAACATATACTGTTTATCATTATGAATACTAACACCTGTTGTTTGACAATAAATACCTGTTGTTTGCGAGCCAAGATGGCTGCAGGGTTACAAAACCAAACACCCTGAATAATATATTATGTGCGGTGTGGGGAAATGACTGTGTGTTTTGGGGGTTTGGTCGCCCTCCTCCCTGTGAGTAAATGACAGCCCTGTTTGCCCAGAGCTCCCATGGGGAGTGGTGCATCAGGCACTAATATGAATGTTCTCCCCTAGGTAAATGTCAGCCAATCCCCCCCCCCCAACCCCGAAAGCCCTTCCTCCATCCATCTAGCTGCTCATCCATCCCGCCACTCCTCCATCTCAATCCTCCCCCTTTCTGTTTCTGCCCACCTCCCCCC
>JARJLU010011959.1:0-27510 GCA_030272975.1 Sparidentex hasta
CGAAAGCGATGTTCACAGGCTGTAAATTGTTGTTAACTGCCAAAAATTAGGGAGATTTCCGGGCGTTTACCAGGACGAAAATGCCACTTTTCATGCAGTGCTTACTGCTTTAGCTTGCAAGCTAAATTGACATAGAACTGCGCAATATTACGATAAATATTGTAGTGCGATATAAAAATGTCTACCATAGGATATAACCCTCTGTTGTTTATATCATAATTTTAACGTGTAGGCTACTTGATTAGCACTGTTGCTAGACATTAACATACACGACAGTTGTAATTTAATACGCTGTGTAAAGCACAACTCAACATCGGAATGACTGTTCGATAACTAAATTTTGAGTTCAAAACAAGTTTATTGTATGAAAGCGAATGTAACTGCAGCAACGTTACTGCTTTGCGGTAGCATTTTTACGCCCCCCACAAGGACTGGTGTATGGCACTGGTCGCTTGGGAATAAACTGAGGCAAGGCAGCATGGCGGAGATGAAGCCGAGCGCAATGGAGACGAAAATAACGTTACTAGTAATGTTACATCAGATGCGGATCTAGAAGCAGAACCCCAAGAAGATTTGTGCCGAAAAGGGGGAACTGGAATTCCATTGTTTGGCTTTGGTATATTTTTGGTACGCCAGGATATATATCATTATCGGGACATAAAATTAGCTATATCAGCATATAAAATTTTGTCCATATCACATAGTACTAATTTGACACATAAACTGAGTCAATTGGCATATAATTCTGTCCATCGTATAAGTCTGGTCCCTTTTCCTCTTTGCTAACCCTCGTCTCGGTCATGTGCATTTGTCTACAAGGAAGCTGGTGGGAAATCAATCAGTGGATAGATGGATTATCATACAAACATTATGACATATATTTGTGTAGTCTTGTCTGTCATAAACAAGAGATTACGGGTTACGAGGTGCGTTTGTGTTGCTGTTCTGCAGCGAAGTGTTTATCCATGACCATTGTAAGCAACTCTACTCTAATGAAGCATCGCTCAACGGCACATGCTCATACAAAACTAGTGGCCAAAATCACCACTGCTGACAGTGTTGATGATGATAACAGGCAAGGTGTGGCTAACATGAGCTCCGCTAACAAAGAAGGACACGGAGCCGCCCAAGCAGCTAAAGCTGGATTTTTCTGCTCCAGAATCGCAAAAACTTGTGACACAGACTGAACTGAAGGTTCTGTGTAGGTGCCTTGAAACCTGCCTAGAAAAAAAAAATCAAAATTCGTAGACATATTTAAACTTAAAAAAAGAAGTGATGCAGTATTTACTTTCCCTGGTAATTGGTTAATTTTGTTGTGGAGTAATTCAGTTACTAACGCCGTTCCTTTTTGGAAGAAGTAACTAATAACTATAATTAATTAATGTGCCCAGCACCGGTAATGCATGAGTCAGGGCTTCTTTGGTTCAGGACTGCATACAGCGGTGAGAGAGAGAGATGATCCTCATTAACAAGAAGCATTTTCAGATTTTCATTACGTTTGTGATTTATTATGTTTGTGGACAGTATTACATTGGCAGGCATCACACACCATTTAAGTTCAGTGACTGAAATCCTCGTCATTCAAAGGTTGCAATAGGTGACTCATCGAACCGGGGTGAAGTTAGTTTTAGGTTGGATATTCAGCAGCTATTTGCTTAGGTCAAGCCTTGATATTACTGAGGTTCACCCAGTGTGAGCAGCAGGAGGACGGTTAGCTCACCTCCCAGAGCATCGCACTCAGTCGTAGGAAACTGCTTTGATGATGTCATTAAGTTACTTAGCATAAATATATTACTACAAAAAATTTCAGTTTTTTTCAATATTTTCCATGTTACTCGGCCCAGTGACTCCAAACCAGCAGCGGATGGTATTAGTAAAGTGGACGAATGAGACACAGCTATTTATATTGTAATTTAGTGCTTCCTCTATTTTATATGAATATTAATATGCAGGAATTATGACTTTTTCTCAATATCTTCCATGTCATGTGACCCAGTGACTCCAAACCAGCAGCAAATTATATTAGCAAACTGGACAAATGAAACGCAGCTATTTATATTGTATTTTAGTGCTTCCTCTATTTTATATGAATATTAATATGCAGAAATTATGATTTTTTTTTTCTCGATGGCTTCAACATCATGTGGCCCACTGACTTCTGAAACAGATTCTGTTTCCATAAAAATAAATAATAATCAAGAAAATAATGGTAATAAAGTCCTCTAATTCTCTAATGCTCAAGAGGGCAGTGTGTCAGAGTCAGAGTAAGAGAGGTCCAGTTAGTGTGTTGCTGAGAGCTGAGAATGTGACCATGAACCATGAATGTGACCAGAACGTGTTTGATTTTAAAAGTACTGTTTTAAAAATCTTTGAGCCCCTTTTAGGATGAAGTACATCCTTTCCTTTCACAATAAATGTGCCGTGCCATCTCAGGCCATCTTATTTTCTTATTTTTTTTTCCACGTAGACTCAACATACATGTGTGTTTTGTTAACCCTATTACTGACATATCAGTTGCTGTTTTTAAGACAAATCTGATATACAGTGAACGATACGATCACCTTTGTAACACTAAGTGTGTTTACAAAGTGAGAATATTGACAATTTGACTTTTTTCCATGAATGAATACATTCATTTACCACTGACTCTTTCACGGCATCTTCTGTTTTAAGAAAAAATTATGAAAACAAAATAATAGTACCCCAATTTCTTTGAGTGGATTATTGGTCTCTTTTACTTAACATATAAAATGAGTTGATTTTACATTTGTCTTTTCATTTTTTACATTGTATTAGAATTTTATACAAGTAACAGGGCTGACACCTCAGTAACAGGGTTGACAAGAGTTACCGTATTGGCTATACTGCTTGTTTAAATTACAGTTATGGCTATAATCAAGTTATAATGGGACATTTCTAAATCTTTCATTCAACATGACTAATCTGAATATTTTGGAGACAGATTTTTTAAGAGGAGTTAGCATAGAAGATGATGAAAAACAATGATGATACTCTGTATGTAAATGTATTCCAATTGTTTTATTCAAAATGTGAAGGATATTGAAATTACATAACAAATAAATGATGTATTGAACATGTTTGGCCTTAATAGAAGAAACAAATGTCTAATGTTATATCTGCTGTGCCTCTTAACACAGTCAGTTGTACCCATTTAAAGCAGTGAACCTCTGCAATGAGCGACAGCATAACAACCTCCCTGTCAACAATCTCGGAAATGAACTGTAGCGGAATGTAGTGACAGACAGCAGAGGAATCCACACCTTTCCCAGATGGATATGAGATTTTCAGAACTTTCTCACACCTGTGTAACTTCCATTTTGCTCCAACCTATAGAGTGCAAATCCTAACCCTCACCCGATCACTTCACGTAACATTCCTGTTTGCTTACCCAACAAGTTTTGACCAGATGTGTCTTTGTATTTCTACACGCCGTGCTGTCACTCTAACAGGAGTAGGAATCACTCTCAAAATGTCATTAAACATGTACCAGATACTGTCATCACTGGCTGGCCAGAAAAAAAATATTATGGCCAACATGGTGCATACACTTCACTTTCATATATCCTTCATCTTTTTCCATGATGATTCCTGGGTATAGTTCTTTATCGTATGTCAGGACACACCATTCGCCGATGATTTCATCATTATTCCAGTTGATCTCCTGGGATCCCTGAGGTTCTTCTGTCAGATGCTCCTCTGACTGGGTTGGTTGCTTCGGGTTTCTCAGCCTGGATCATTTGAGGGTCCTCTGACAGTGGAGGGAAGATGAAGTGCTGAGAGCTGAAACATGTGCAGGACAGGTTTTTCAATGTGCACACAGACAGTTCACATCCCTGGAGATCGAGTGGTCTTTTCTGTTGGTGACCACCTGATGTATTCGCATTGTCCCTGGGACCGATGGGATGTTTACTGGCATATTGCGGTATGCACCCACAATGTCATTGGTTTCCACATAAAAGAGCTTCACTGTGGTGCCAGTTGTCAGTAGCGCTCAGTAAAGTGTGGCAGCATCATGGATGTCATGCCCTTGACAACAAGCTGATCTGCCAGTCTTTTTAACACCCTCCCAACACTATCAGGAGCTCCCTTGCCGTGGCTCACCTCGAAAAAATTCCAGGTGTCACTCTTAAAGCCTCTGTTGCTCAATTCAGTGCTGGACAGGAAGAAATAAGCCTTCTGCCTGTACTGAGTACAAGGGCCATCGCTGAAGAAGTGGACCACAGACACAGTTAAATGATGGGCCTTTAAGTAGACCAGTCAAGATGTTGCCAGATTGCAGGGGGACCTTTTTGCTTGGAATGTGAGTGTATTCGTGCGAGGACAGACTTCTCTTTAGTTCTCTAGAGAATGATAACTGCTGCTTAATGTTGAACACATGCTTCTTGAACTTAAGCAGCAGACAAGTGAAATGCTCAATGAGCTCCTCTAAAGAGCTTTCAGTTTGTTCTTTGGCTGTCATTTTGAATGACATAGCCTCATTTGCTTGTGGCACGATCCTCTCTTTCTCCTTCATTACCCACTGTGTGTATGTAAAGCGTGTTGATGCATCATGAACAGTAGCCAGTGGGAAGGTTTTCAGTTTGCATGTGGGACACTCTCCATATATGCACTCTTTACTGTTGGTGCTGCAAGAGACCTCCTCTGTTAGCCCATGAAGGTTTGAGTTGGTAAGCAGACTTAGTCGCTTTAGCTTGTCAACCACAAAGCCAAGGTTCTCATGTATTTTGCACATGCAAGTATGTCTGTCCTGAATGGTCAGATGTACAACCCAGAAGGGACGAAGTCTGCAAAAGAGACTGCAGGACAAAGATCTGTTTGGATTTTCAGATTGGAACTTCCTGTGAAGGTTTAACAATGACTCAACAAGAAATTTATTTTGTTTTTTAACTTTGGGTCGTGTTATGGTCTGTTTCCTTCCAGTTGTGACCCAACTGACATCATCACGGTCATAGAAGACTCTGACACTTGATCTGAACTGTGTTGGGATGTGGAGCTTTTCTTTACAAGTGAAAGAAAGTGCATTTCTGTCTAAAGTCTTCCATCTTCTTCTTGGAAGACGCTCTCTTTCTTTCTTTCTCTGCAACCATAGTCCTATCAGGGAGCTCTGGGCTGAGTAAAGAAGGGTGCTGGGGCACTGGTGTACGAAGCCTGCGGCCCATAAGCAATTGAGCAGGACTGTAGCCATTAGGCAATGGAGTAGCTCTATATGCTAACAGAGCAAGAAATGGATCTTGAGCTTTCTTTAGCAGTCTTTTCACTGTCTGTACACGTCGTTCTGCTTCACCGTTGCTTTGAGCAAATCTTGGGCTACTTGTGACACGTTTGAATCCATAGGCAGATGAAAAATCTGTGAACTGTTGGCTGGAAAACTGCGGGCCATTGTCACTGAAAAACCGTTGTTGGATGCCATGTCTGGAAAAAATAGACTTGAGGTGTACAATCATGTTCTCTGAACGATGTGGCGTTAGCTTAGCAATCTCAACAAATCTTGAGTAATAAGCCCTTTTTAGAAAAGGCGTTACATTTGCTCCAAGGTAAGGGCGGCAGTGTGCCGGCCTGTCTTTCTAAAACCGAGGTGTAATATTTCTCCTTTTCCAAAAGCCTCCTCTGAGGTAGGCATAAACGTGACAAAAAGCTCAAAGTTTGGCTGTGAACAGTGACATAGAATTTGTCTTCATAATAAGAACTTTATATTGCACCCCATTGGAGTTTAGAACTGGGTTCTTAGTGGGGGCCTTTAATTTGAAAGTAGCAACCGTCCTTAGCTTGCCAACACAACAACAAGCTAACACAACCAAACAGCTACAGAGACCGAGGAGACGCTGCATCTCCTGGATCTCTGCAGCTGTCTAACTGTTCATCTTAATGTCCACAGATATAGTGATGGACTGACTGCTGTGATCAGCTGTTTCTTGGTTTTAAAACTCCCGGCTGTGGGTCGCACAACAATGCAGGTCACCTCCGCCCACCTCACTCAGAGGCCAGCACATTTCTGCCTCGTGTTTAGATAGCAGACGAGGAGGATATAAGTGTACCCTTCGAGGCAGAAAATTGGCAGACCAAAACAGACCCCCAATTTATCGCCCTCTGTCTAAAACCACGGACCGAGCCGCCAAAAGGACGGGCACATTGGCGGCTTGGTGCTCTGTCTAAAAACGGTTATAGTCTACCACAAGCACGTAGTTTAGGGTGAATAAGTCTGCTCCCACCTTTTGCCATGGCCTCTATGGGAGCTCACTCGGCAACAGTGTCTTCACAGGATTGGTGCGTTCTTTGATGCATGTGGTGCAACTTGTCACAAATTCATTCAGTTGGCTGCTCAGCCAGGCCACCACACTGTATCTTTAGCCCACTCTCTGCATCTTGTCATCCCTTGATGTCCCTCATGAGGAGCCTTTAAGACAGAGCTGTGCATTGCTGTGGGAATGACAAGTCTGGAGCCTTTAAGTAACAGTCCATCATGCACCGTTAGTACAGTTCTTTTTGACCAGTAGGTTTTCACTGGACCTGTGAGTCTACAGTAGTCAGCCAACCTTTCTGACAAAATGACTTAACTGCTGAGCAAACACTGTTTTCTTTCAGCTGATCCCTCAGCTGTGCCATGTATGTTGAGCTGGCTGGCATGTTGTGGATTAACTCATCAACATAGACATTTGTCTCTTCCATTAGATCTTTGTCAACTTTAAACTTGAGCTAGTAGTGACAGGTGCACGTGAGAGAGTGTCTGCTGTATGTAGATCTTTGCCAGGTGTGTGAGAGATAGAGTAACTGTACGTCATGAGTCTAAGTCTAAATCGCTGGATTCTGGGAGGGAGCTCTGTTAGTGTCTGGTGACCTACAAGGCTAAAAAGTGGCTTATGGTCTGATTCTAGGGAAAAATGCCTTCCAGTAAGAAAGTCTCTGAACCTTTCACAACCCCAGATTAATACTAGCACCTCTTTTTCCACCTGCGCATATCTCTGTTCAGTCTCTGTCATTGATCGCGATATGTACACAACTGGCCTCCACTGTTCTCCCTCTTTTTGCAGAAGGACAGCACCAAGTCCATACAAAGATGCATCTGCCGACAGTTTCAGCTCTTTGTTGACTCATTGTGAAGTGCACCATAGCTACAGTTTTCAGCCAGGCTATACAAAGCAGTGATAAAGGAGTCCACTGTCTCGCTGGTCTGTTGTACCCATTGGTAGAATCTTGCCCTTTCATATATTTTAAATTTTTTGGGCACAAAGTATGTTTCAAAAGCATCCTTTACTGCTCCGTATTGTTGTCTCTGTGTGTCGGATAAAGCTTGGCCCCGCAGTATATCGTCCGCTTCGTCTCCCATGCAGCAGATTAATGTGTTTACTTGGTTAGCTTCAGAGCTAAGATGCAGTTTGCTAGCCTGTCTGAGTCTTTCAAACCTCCATCTCTCCCAGTCCTGGGGTTTTGAGAAGACGAATACCTCTGGAGGTTGAATCATTAATGTTGCACTTGGAGGTGGATTAGCAGGGTTAGCTGTAAGCTTGGGAGCCTGTTTACCGGGAATATTGGCATCACCACCACCGGTCGACATTTTCCTTTGACAAGTTTTAAGAAAAAAAAAAACCTTTCACTCCGCCACTGCTTTTCCTCTGCTTCTTACCGCTGCAGCACTTCTGACACCATGTCGTGTCTTTCGGTAATAAATACCAACAGACAAGACTTTCAGGTTAGCTCCATTTGTTCAGTAAAACCCACAACATGAAACTCCTCACTAAACTCTGTGGAGTTGCTGTTCTTCCCTCAACTTCCCTCCTAGTGTCCCGTGTCCTTCAAAATGAAAGCACACATAAAACATCTTCAATTCCACTGCAGTACTGACAATCACATTATCATTAATATATAGGGAGATGCATGTAACACACTCAAATGCCCAGTGTCATACATGTATGAACACAATCTCTCTCTCTCTCTCTCTCTCTCTCTCTCTCTCTCTCTCTCTCTCTCTTTTCCCTCTCTTTCCCAAAATACACTTCTCATCTCTCAGGATCAGCTTCTTGATGTTGTCTGTATCTGTGTTGTTTCTCAGCGGCAGAAAGAGGAATTCTAACAAAATCATATATAACACATACATCAATTCATTGTTAACACTAACCTACTTCATGTAGTAAGTTATAATGATAAAAATGATGAATTTGATTTATAAAGCACATTCCTGAAATAATGTTTTTATATTAAAATAAATAAGTATAGGTCAGCCTCAACAAATTGTAGCCCGTCTACCAGTAGAAGAAATAAAATAAAACATGATATTTAGGTATGAAGCCTGCAAAAACATGTAAATTATGTAAAGTATATTTTCATGTAAACACAAAAGCATATACACCCTGTTAACCTAGAATGGTAACATGGTTGATGGTAACAGGGTTGACGAAAAATTTTATTGGCCACCATAACTAGTCATGTGGTAAATGTCATGACACCACATGGTGTGCATTCATGAGAGGCTTAAGGCAGGAACACACTGGCCGAACCATTGGACGTCTGAAGCGTTAGGAGAGACTCAGACAAGGTCGGGAACAAATATGTTGGTGTGTTTAGTTGTTTTTGAAGCTTTTGGAGCCACTCAGACATTGTCTGCTCCGATTCAACATGTGAAGTCCAAGGAGGTTGGCTGTCGGCCGTCTGAGCCGTTGGATTCTCTGATTGGCGGTGTGCTAGCGAATCAGCACAGTGTGTGAGAGGGGTGGAATACTGTGTGTGCTTTGGTTTTCTATGCACTCCATTCTGTCATTTCTTGTTTTCATGTTTTGGAGTTCTGGCATGAGACTAGTTGTTATTATGTCCGTTCAGGATGAATTAATCTGTTTGTTTGGTAATGCCTCGCTTTATGTTTAGTACGCAGCTGTTTTTGTCTGAAATAGTTAAGTTTCGTTTTGATCGAAAGTAAAGAGAGTTGCATAAATAAACCTCTCGTCCAGCGCCTTTAAGAGCCACCCACTTATTGTATCCTGCGCAAGCATACACGCTACTGTGGAGTTGGGACCACGTCGAAGAGGTGTATTCAATGCAACTTTTCTGCCCAACGGGTCAGACAAGAGGCAACCAAGTGGTCAGAGAGTGGTCAGATAAGGCTGTTGGATGTCTGGGCAGTGTGTGGGGGCCTTTAAATGTTGTTATATATATACACATTTAAAATTTCAAACAAATAACTTTTGAAAGTATGCTTGTGTGGTAACAGGGCTGACACAATGAGCTTGTCTACCCCTGTCCAACATTGCATAACTCAAAGAAAATACATTAAAAGAAGAGGACTCTCGTCTTTTCACCATCAACTTCATAAAAGGCAGATGATTTCACTTCCTGGAATGATGCGACTTTCGGAACAGTCCATTATCTCTGAGGCTGTGTTTATATTGAAAGTAACGGGGTCGACAACAACCCAGGGACCTGAGTAGATTGTTGTTTTTTTCAACATTTAACACATATTAAGAATAAAACCCATTCATGAGTAATGAAATAACACTTGAGACTGTATATAAGTTTAAGTTTTTATATGATAGTTTGACTTTTTTGGCCTTAATAGCTAGTAAAGGTAGAAAAATCATACTGTGAGACAGGCCATTTTTACATTTCTTGCAAGATGCTTTGCACAAAAACGGGTTTAAAACTCTAAAAACAAAAGAAAAAAACTATTTAGTTTTTATGTTAGTAGCCGTATTAAGGAAACCGAACTATCATATATATATATATATATTTTTTTTTTTTTTTTTTTTTTTTTTTTTCAAAAAATCTCACCAGTAGTCACCATTTAAAGGGTTGGGGTTTTTTTTAATGTTCTTCCATGGGGGCATGCCTCCGGACCCCCCAGTATTGCGAGGTTACCGACTCAGAGCACTACTGCTACAAAAAAAAAATCTAGGGTAAACACTGCACAACAGTTCAAGATGCAACAGTACAGGAAAAATAATCCAAAAAATATGCATAAAGACAAAAATAAACATAGAAACACAAGATATTTACAAAAAACAAAATGATATTTACAGAAACAAACACATGAGTGGAAAAGTCACTGATCAGTCAATTATTGATTGAGTTAAAAAGTCTGATGGCTGTGGGGATAAATGATCTGTGGCAGTTCTCCTTCTTACACAGTGGGTGTCAGAGTCTGCTGCTAAAAGAGCTGCTCAAGTCTTTCACTGTTCAGTACAGGGGTGACCCATAACCTCTATGGAGTCCAGCAGACAGTCCAGGACAGAGCTGGCACTCCGTCCCAGTTTGTTCAGTCTCTTTCTGTCCCTGTTGCTGCTACCTCCCCACCTGAAGGGGATCCAGCACTGTGCTTATCTGGGGATTTGATTCATCTTAGAATAATTCTCTCCATGGTCTTCAACAGGTGAGAAGTTATGGCGACAGGGCTGAAGTGGCCAGGTTCCTTGGGGTGCACAGACTTTGGAACTGAGACCACACAGGAAGTCATCCACAGGACTGGGCCTCTCCCCAGAGTAAGGCACAGGTTGAAGATGTGTGTGACCAGACCCCAGAGTTGGTCTGAACAGTCCTTTCACATTCTGGAGCTGATGCCATAATCTTCCTCATTTCCATTCTCATCTGGTCAGTTGTCAAGGAGAGGGGGGTGATGAGAGGGAGTGGTGGAAGGCTGGGAGGAATGGGGATGGAGCAGAGTCATGGGAGAGGGGTGTCGAAGAAGACAGGTTAGGGGGGAGAGTGGGGGGTGTGTGAAAGTGGATCTGGGTCAGTGGAGGGGATTAAGGGGCCAGACCCATCGTGGCAAAAAAGTCATTTAGAGTATTTGCCCAGTCCTGGTCCCTCTGTCCACCTTTTCCATGACCACGTTCCTCTTTTAACTGTTCTTCCCCTTCCTTACTTCATGCCTGAGCTCCTTCTGGACTCTCCTCTGTTTCTCTTCGTCCTCTGATCTGGAAACGCTCCTCTTTTCATCCAGTAGGGTTTTGATCCTAGAGTTCACCCAGGGTTTGTTGTTGGGAAAACACTGTACCTTCCTTAGGAGGAACAGATTTCCACACAGAAATGTATGTAGTCTGTGATGCAGTTTGTCAGGCTTTTGATGTCTCCCCCCCTGTAGGCTGCAGAGTGCTTTCCAGTCTGTGGTGTCAAACCCGTCCCTCAGCCTTTCACTAGCCTCCTCAGACCAGACCTTCACTTACTTTATCTGTTGCAGATTTTTAATAAATAATAAGGTTTGTTGTCAGGTAGCAGATGGATCAGGCTGTGATCTGAGCGACCAAGCGGGGAGAGGGAGAGGATGACTATGCTTCCTTCAAGTTTACATACAGTAAATCCAAGGTATTATTGTCCCTGGTGTGATATTTCACGTACTGGGTGAAGGCAGGGAGACAAGAGGACAGGGGATCAGGGTTATAGTCCCCAGAGTTGAGGTGGAGGGACTAGGGATGTAGTGTAGTTAAGAAACTACAGTGTGGAGGAGCTCACAGGCTGCCGCAGCATCAGCCATGCGAGGGATGTGAGCAGTTGTAATGATTACATGTGAAAACTCCCTCGGAAGATGGCTGAATGCTAACAGCTAGTAGCTCAATGTCTCTGGTGCAGCACTGCTCTTTAAGACTGATGTGTCCTGGGTTGCACCATCTCTCGTTAACAAACACAGCTATGCCCCCTCCTTTCCTCTTACCGCACTCTTCTGATCTCCTGTCTGCCTGTATGATCTGTAAGCCATCCAGGGTTACCAGTGAGTCTGGAAAAAGTCTGCTCAGCCACCTCACCATGAAGCACATGAGGCTTCACTCATGATACTCCCTCTGCAGCCGAGTCAGTGCCATTAGTTCTTCCACCTTGTTAAGGAGAGATCTGACGCTTCTCTTAATGACAGACGGTAAACATGGTTCATACCGTCTTCACTCCAGCTCTACAGCCTCTTTTCCTCCGCCGTATATATGTAGGGATCCCCATTTTTTTCCACATAGGGAAGTTGCATATGAGAAATTACATAGTTTTCCATTCAGTAATCAATGTGCTGTAAATAATGGATCATGATGTGAGAGGAGGAGGGGAGAATCCCCTTTTGGTGTATGGGACAGAAAATCACATGATGAGCAATTGTCCCTGAGGTGTTACAGGAAGGTAGATAAGACGACATTTTCTGTCCTAATAAAACATCGAAGGGTCACTTACCTGGGAAAAGCATGATCAACCCAAACCTCAGGGGGTCATTGTTTTGGGAAGAAATGATTAATGACTGTTGTAAAATTATGTTACCCCCTCTCTGTTTTGTACTTAAGTCAGTAACATTTTGAAGACGAGAGGGAACACTTTGGTCTTCTCTCCATGCAGCATGTATCTAAAATTCTTTGGAAAATTAACAACTCTCTACCTCACAAAGGAGAATTTACACTACAGGTGTCTTGCGCAGAGCCATCTTGGTTGTATATTGCTGAGACCCATGTGGAAGATATCCAGAACTGCCTTCAACCTTGAGCCAAGAAGGAGTTTTGGTACCTCCTGGGTTTGGCTGGCTGGTACAGATAGTTTGTGCACTAGTTAGCAACCATTGCAGCCCCACTTACAGCCCTGACCTGCAAGGACCAGAAGAAGCCAGTAACCTGGTCAGATGACAGTGATACAGCCATCAGCACCTTGAAAGCCCTCGTATGTTCTTCCTCTAACCACAAGATTCCAGTTTTTGCTACTATGAGTGATACAGTATTGTGCGTAAACAATGAAAGTCTTGCATTTTAATGTATATACAAACTTTGAAAGACTTACTTTACACATCATCATCTTATTTTTGTTGCTACAGAGGCAACAAGCCAAATCAACCAGAATAACAAGTAACAAACCCTCATTTTGGCATCAAATCAGCAACACTCATAGAAGCAGGCATCTGGACCGGAGGATAAAATGAAATGCAAACCTTTGTAGTAGAAGAGAGATCTGTCGGTGAGGACGAACCACCTCTTGTTCCACTGCCTCACTCCACTGCTGGCCTGCAGAAACATGTGTCACAATCTCATCAATCATTGAATTTCCCCCTATGAAATGGGACAACTCATCAAGACCCTAATATGTTATCAACTTTTGCAGTTTTTCACAATCACACACTAATATTCAAGTCATTAAATTAATCAGAATCAGAATCAGATAAAAAGAACAATGCTTCATTACTGCTAACCTGAGCAATGGTTTATATGCTTAACATTAGAAACCTGTGCTCCTACCCTGTCAGTGTGGACTGAAATTGGAACAGCGATTTGAATCAATAAGGGGAATGCAACATTGAAATATATCAAAATGTGGGACTGGCTTGCACAAATGCAATAGCAATGTAACGTTAGCAACCAAGCTAGTTAGCTTCCAAGACATTAGCAGACTTTTCACAATTGTTTTACACTCATATTAAAGAAAAAAGGAACACGATACATTTCAACAGTAGAATACTAATAAATCTTGGTTTAAAATGTCCATCTGAAAATCACCATTTTTTGGGCATGGAACCCTGACACTTCACCTTATCCCTCTATCCTAACAAGAATCAGGTTGCCTCAGGTCAGGCAACACGTTGGTAGGAGTACAGTGTAGTTCAGCTGTTCAACATTTATGGTATTTCTGTTTCTGATACCTGTATTAATAAGAATTTCGCAAGTGTAACTTTTGCATTGTTTTCATTCTTATTAATAATTTTATCGTTTTTATAGTGGTGGGGTGGGTAGTGGGTTTGATGCAGAGTTGGCTGCTGGCATAAACACCTTATACCCCTGTTTAGGGCGACAACCACTGAGAGGGGCCAAACAAAAAGTGTGACTTTCTTTGTTGTTTTTTTTTCAGTTTGTACAGCCATATCTCATTTACATTATTTAGTTGAGAAAGGGCAAGATTTTACTTTCATTTAGCACGGTGGATGACACTGTGATCTCAGTCCTGATGGCACAGGTCATACAGTCTGTTATTCTGATTAATAGGGGATGGGGTGTGGGTGGGTGAAATAGTCCGGGTTACTTGTAACAAACCCTGGGGTGAAATGTAACATTATGAAATAAGGATTATGACAAAAACACGATGATATTGTAAGCTTTTTATTCAACACCCATTTGGGTGTATTTGACTTCTAGCATTTAACATACGTGTGTGTGTGTGTGTGTGTGTGTGTGAGAGTGAGTCAAGTGTGTTAGTTACTGTGAGTCATAGTAGGTGTGTATTTCTGTGTCTGTATTTCTGTGTCTGTATTTCTGCTTGTTTGTCTTGCACATTCAGTCACAGTGGTGACAGACATATGGCAGGCCGCATAGACCCACAGAGTAGCCTACAGGTCTTACACTAACATTTGAATATAATAATACAACTTAACAAAATGTGCACCAGCTACCACAACTGAACATTAGTATGTGTGTGTGTGTGTGTGTGTGTGAGTGTGTGCGTGCGTGAAGTTGAAGTCTCCATCAGAGTCAGAGTGGTGACAGATTTAGGAACTCCAGAAAGGCAGGCTTCATGGGCCCACAGACTACAGGTTATACACTGAACCCAAGCTTCTTTTGGCTTTGAGTTAATGAAGTGTTCCATGCACAGAATACAGAAATTCTCATCAGCATCTGACGAATCTGTCCTAGACAGCCTAGAGTGTTGTTGGTTTGTGCTAGTTTATTTGTCTTGCTACTTGCCCAGACCTTTCTTTGGAAAGCTCATTTTTCGTTTCACTTTGCCAGACCTTCTTCTCTGCTTCTCTTCCAGGGCCATCTTTACAGGTGTATAAGTGATCATTGCTGTTTGATTCCTCTCCCTTCCTGTTAAAGAGATTTTCTTGGTCCGACTGTTGGTAAGGGTCAGATGTCAGCTGGGCAATAGTTCAAGTGACTCAGTGTTTCTTCAGCATCGCTTGCTGGGGCAGTGGCCTTGTGGGCAGTTGGATCAGGACGATCTTTGTCCTTTGAAGGTGAAAACTCACTTTCCTCAAATACTGTATGTCTGGATTGTAAGCCATATTCCAGGGCACTGGGATCCAGCCTGTACATTTTTTGGTGCAGCTGCAGCTGGAAGTGCTGGTATGTGATATAACATCATGGTCTTTTATGGATTCATTCTCATCCAGGGATCGCTTGCGCTGTTCACCATTTTCTTCAATGGGCCATATACACTCCTGTCAAGAGTTGTTAGCATCACAATTCCATTGCTCTTGCATAAGTCAATGGCAGCAATTGACAGGTGTGAGGTGTGATTATCCATAAGAAGTAGCACCTTTCTTTCTCAGGGCTGACCTTGATATGGTTTGCAGAGTGCTTAAGAAAGATGATGAAATCAGTCTCCTGCATCCATCCAGATTTATTTCCACTTCCAATACTTCCTACTGGCCCGTCTACAAAGTGCTCTGCATAACGTATGTGCTGGAACACAAACATTGGAGGAACTGTGTTGCCAGTGGCATTGACTGCACATGCAACAGACACCAGTGAACCCCTTTCTCCCAATGTCATTGCCCCAGTGCCACATTTTGCAATCACTCTGTTTGGGGTTTGTACAGTTGTTATGCCAGTCTCATCAAAATTCTTGAGGTCGAATGCAATTAAATAGTGCCTTCTTATGACTATGACTCAAATTTTCTGAATAAACACGCTACATTGTTTTTATTAAAACTGGTGGCCCGTGTCAGGCTGGTGACCTCTGCACTCCTAATGGACAGAGTTGGGTTTCTTTTCATGTAGGCTGAAAACCAGTCTGCTCCAGCCTTTGAAGAGTCGTCCGATGACTCAAGATGGCCGCACATGTATCTCTGTGAGCATCTCCTGAATTTTCAGTCTGCATTATGAGCTAATTCTCCTGAACTCTGAAAATGTGTTTTTTTTACTCATTTCATCCTCACTTGTTAAACATTTGAATCAGTCTTTTTCCATAACTCTACTTCAATTATGGAACTTCTAAAAGCCGATACGTTCACCTCATCCTCTACAATGGCCTCTAACGAAGCTCTTTTTGAGGCTATGCAGCATATGAAATCAGAACTGTGCTCTCACATTGATTTGAAAATGGATCAGCTACAAACAAGTATTAATTAATTGCAATTGTCGCTGACTACCCTTGATGACCATATGACTCTGATCGAACAACGAGTCAGTAGAAACAAGGACACAATAAGCGATTTGCAAAAGCGAATCAAAGACCTGGAGAAACAAAATAATTACCTGACAGACAAAGTCAAGGATCTCGAGAACCGCAGTCACTCCTCAAATCTGTGGTTCCTGAATGTCCCTGAGCGTGCCGAGGGCCGTGATATGCTTGGCTTTATCCAGCAACTTATTCCACAGTTCCTTGGCAAGATGAACTTTCCATCGCCAACCGTCATTGAACGAGCTCATCGCACTGGCACCACTCACAGGGAGGGTATCCGGGTCTCCAGTCCACAGCCAATACTGGCAAAACTTCCTAATTTCCAGGATAAACTGAAGATAATCCGACTTGCTTGAGAGAACGGGAATCTCTCATTCAAAGGCTTGAAGGTGTACATCTACCCAGACTTCAGCGATAGAGTACTGGAGAAGTGGCGGCTGTTTGACTCGGTCAAGAAAAAGCTCTGTGAGTTGGATATAAAATACTCATTACAATATCCCACCTTGCTGAGAGTTATCCACAACGGAACATCCACACTGTATCGTACTCCTACGGAGGTTGAGGCTGTACTTAGTACAGTACTTAATCTGTGATACCACCATGAGCTCTGCAACTTTTTCCCCAGTTTGATGCTTCCTTCCATGCACGAGTAGAAACTGTCATATGTGGGTAATGTTGGCGTGCTTTTTCTTTTTCTTCTTTTCATTACCCCCACCAGTTTCTTTCCTTCATGCGTAGAGTTATGTATAATTTTTAGCTGTTTGGACTAATTTTATGCAGATATATTAACTTTCTCATGACACTAACTGTAGGCGCCAGATTTGTTTGCCGTTAACAGCTGTGGAACTGTCACAAAGCAGAATCCGCAATCAACCACAATCTGTAGTTAAGACTACACTCTCATTGAGGGACACTTTCTGTTCGAGTATTGACTTTTTGGTTTCCCTTTCGTGAAGTCTTAATCGGGACTTATAAATGACTGTCTTATTTCTACTTATTTATTTATCATTATTTTTTCTCTTTTTATATATATTTTCTCACAACACTGTTTGTTTGCTTATTTGCTTATTAAAGCTGATGTATCACCTGGGAGACTCCTTATTAATAAGCCCTTATTAATCTTTACCTTTGTTTCTCCCACATTAGTCCAAACCACTTCTCACTCACTCTTTATCCTTTCTTTCTTCTTCCCTCTTTCCCTGTTTAACTGTCTGCTTTGCAGGATCCCTAGCAGCTGGGTCTTAACTGACAGTTTTTTCTACTCTTTTCTCTCTTTGTTTCTTTTCTCCATCCTACATCCCCTATTTCTGTAGGGTCAGCTCATCATGATGGGAAATAAATTATTTTGTGGCACAACTCTTTCTTCTGAACTACCTCATTAATAATACAATCGGTCCCATCATAAATTTCTGCAGACTGAACTCTGTTTTGTTGTTATGTCTTTGTTCAGCTCCTGTGTGTGCGTGAGGTTGTATACCTGTGTGGCATGTGTGTGTGTGGACTTGTGTCTGTATGTGTTTGTGTGCTACTCTCCAGCTGCTGGCCTCCACCACTGCCCCCTGCTATTCTCACATATTGTACAATCTGTGATGCTGCTTACAAGTTTTGGTATTTATGTACATCTCTGCCGTCACAATTGTGGATACTTATTTGTCTTAAATGAATAATGAACTTAGTTAAAGGTTTGCAAGTTGTTCACTTGAATATAAGAAGTTTGCTACCTAAAATGGACCTTTTAAGAATCTGGCTTACTTACAACAAACCTCATGTAATCACTCTCTCAGAAACCTGGTTGAACAGTAATATTTCTGAAAATGATGTTGAACTTGACAACTATGTATTATACAGAAGTGATCGGGGCTCTAGAGGAGGGGAACTTCTGACCTATATCTCTTCAAGTCTGACTTCAGAACTAGCCATACCAACTGAGAATCCTTTGTATTTTGAATGTCTTTTAGGATAATTTTTCCTGAGAACAAAAGATTAATTATTGGAAATAAATAGAGACCTGCTATATCACCTACAGAATCTACAAATCATTTAGCTACCATTAACTCCTTAGACCACCCAGGTGAGAAAATTATCTTAGGGGATTGTAATGCTAATTGGCTTGACCAGTCCTCTCTCAGTGATCGCAATCTTTTTAATAGTATAAACCTCACACAAGATAAAACTGAACCCACCAGAGTGTGCTCTAGCTCAGCTTCCCTGCTTGATTGGTCACCCATCCTGATAGAATTACTCAATCTGGTTCTTTGACCACTCCATTGTCTTTTGTGTTTGAAAGATTAGAATGCCTCATCTTCCTCCTAAATTTATCAAAGTAAGGAAAGCCAACATTAATCCTGATCTCTTTAACCAGGGCATTTTAAACATAAAATGGGAGAGGTTTCAGTTAATACCGAATGTTGAAGATGCGTGGCATTTCTTCTACAACAAGTTTTTTGAGGTCATAAACAAACATGCACCCTGGTCTACAATCAGAGTTAAGGGCAGACACTTACCCTGGATTAAAGGAGAACTTATTAATTTATTCAAACAAAGAGACAAGGCTTGGAAAAAAATATCGAGCAACCAAGGATGTCTCTGATTGGAATACTTACAAAGATTGAGGAGACCCCGGGGAAGACCCAGGACATGCTGGAGCGACTATGTCGCCCAGCTGGCCTGGGAACGCCTTGGGGTCTTCCCAGAAGAGCTGGAGGAAGTGTCCAGGGTGAGGGAAGTCTGGGTGTCCCTGCTCAGACAGCTGCCCCCGCGACCCGGTACCGGATAAAGCGGAAGAAGATGGATGGATGGATGGACAAGAAATCCTAAAGCCAATTACTATAAAGACTCCCTAGCAGCCAAATTTAGGAATCCCAAACAATTCTGGAAGATAATCAATAGTGTAACTAATAAATCTACAAAAGAATTCACTACTCATATGAAATAGAATGATAAAATTATTAATGATTCAATATAAATTGCAGAAGCCTTTGGTCAGCACTTCTCAGTAATTGGCAATTCTCTGTCCAGAAATCACTGCTCTGACCTCAGCCTGATTAACGAAAGGTGCAGAAGCTCCTTCTCCTTCAGAACTATCATCCCAACAGAGGTTCAACGGGTCACTGACGGCTGAAGCACTGGGGGCAGTCGTGGTCCAGATGGGCTGGAGATAAAATTCTTTAAATTAGCTTCTCATGTCTTATCTTTTCCACTGTCTGATCTATTTAATCTATTGCTGACCACCTGTGAAGCCCCCTTATCCTGGAAATGTGCAAGAGTAACCCCTCTACATAAAGGTGGTGACCCCCAAGATATCAACAACTACAGAGCCATCTCAATCATCAATAATATTGCAAAAATAATTGAAAAACTTTTTTTTTAATCAATTATCCAACTATCTCAGTGATTACAATATTTTATCTCCACACCAGTCTGGCTTTCAACACAACTTCTCGTCGACCACTGCTCTCACAAAATTCATCAATGACATACTATCCTCCTTTGACAAAAATATGCCTACTGGTGCCATATTCATTAATCTATCAAAAGTCTTTGATATGGTTGATCACTACCTCCTCTTAGACAAGCTGTATGCTGTTGGTCTCTCATCAGAATCAGTTTTATTTTTTCATTCTTTTCTTCACAATAGAAGCCAGTGTGTCTCTTTTCAGGGCACTCTGTCTGACTTTAAATCAATAACAAAAGGTGTGCCTCAAGGCTCATCTCAGGGTCCTCTTTTATTTTCTATTTTTGTCAATGATCTTCCACAAATCTACTCTGACTGTCAAATACATCTTTATGCTGATGATACTGAAATTTAAACATCTAACCCTGACACCCTGAGCTGGGGTTTGGAGAGCCTTGTCTGTGTCTGTATGAGTGTGTGTGTGCATGTATAAGTCCTGTAAAGTGTTTCACTGTTTTTTGTTTGTTTTGGCTTTGTACTATATTTGTCTAGTGGTCATGGTCGTGGAGGATCCTGCCAACGCACCTGCAGCTCATCATCCTGCAACCAACTCACCTACTTATACTCAGACCACCTTCCAGACCTCGGCAGATCGTTGAATCAGTTCTTGTGAGAAACGCCAGCCAACTCTAGACTACACTCGTGCCTAATTTCTTGCTAATCCTGTTTTTCCCCATCTCGCCTCAGACCACCAGTCCTGAGCCTGACCCAGTCTGACTGCCAGCACAGCCGACTTTGAGCCTGGAGCCTGAACGCTACCTCCATTCTCTGACACCACGAAAACACCTGCCACGCCAACCTCAACCTGATCTGAGCTATCTCCAATAACATCTCTTGTATTTAATCATCTATCCTTATCTGCATTTGCATCCAGGTCCCTGGTTCTGACACTTTCTCCTGTTTATCAGTGAAGACCTTCTTTCCACTGTGGTGGCCTACACCTGGAAGTTCGTTTGATCCCTTCTCTTCTAACTCCTTCCCCTCCTTAGAATATCTTTACAGTGTGACTTGGCATATGCCATACAATTTTGCCACAGATCGACTCCCTGCTCTCCACAAAATGCTGAGAGGCACCCCGCAGTCAGTCTCTCTCTTCCAAAACCTCGGCATACTGGCAGTCTGCTACAGGGTGCTACTTTCTCACATGTGGAATAAGGACTAAAATGAGCATGTGCATAGTGAATCAGGTGATTTGTTACCTGTTCTTGATTAGAGAAATGGGAAGTGTTCTACTGACCTGTGAAACAGCCATCCCCATTTTCATACATAGTTTGCACTGTACTGCTTTTTGCACTTCTGGTTTGACGCTAACTGCATTTTGTTGTCTCTGTACTTCTACTGTGCACAATAACAATAAAGTTGAATGAAATCTAAACTTATCTAATTTAATCTACTATGTGGATGGAAAGGAGCCTTTAAATGTCTGAAAGCAGCCTCTCTAATCATTAAAGCATGGTGTACATGTGTTGTGAACCTGCCTATGAAGGTGCATCTTACTGAAAACTCTTACTTACTGCAAAACCCTGTCTGCTGCTCCAACATTTGACAGCAAAGTGGACTCGGTTGAAAACCAGCAACAACACTAAAGTTGCGCTGTGTGCTGCTTCAGCCGGCGAAAAGATGGCCACTGATTCTTCCTTGCCATGATGAATAATTTCACTCACCCACACCCCAACACCTATCAGTCAGAGGACTGAGATCCACCCCCAGATTGAAGTGAAACTCTCGCCAAAATGCAACCTAATTTTTTTTGTTAATGTGTATCCACATACACTCTACACAGACATGTCGATCCCTGAGTATGTCTGAGCTGCCATGATGACGGCTAGAGGAAGAAGCTCCTGCTAATGTGAATTAATTTTGTTAACTTTTCAGTAAACTCTGTGTACACAATGTTCTCAATGCTGGTGTTCATGTGTAGAGACCCTGGTGATACTACAAACAAAGTTTCATGTTGTGTCGAGCATTCTTGTTGTTATAAAATTAGCGATTTTGATGCTAGCGTAAAAGTGCTCCATGCACTCCCATTGAACGTTTGTTTGAGCCACAAACAAAAATACTGTCAATCTTAAAAGTTCCTCTTTCATCGTAATTATTCTTTTTCACGAAGGTTTGACTCATATACATTCATGAAAACAGCCAAGTTGCATTTCTGGTGAGAGTTTCATTTTAAGCACTAAGGGACAGTGCAGTACTCCTCTTAAATAGAATATTTTGTTCAGTCAAACAGAGTTGTTCTCATCATTTTTATTGATTATTGATAACTATCAAAGGCAATCTCTATGTAGAAAGATTGAACTGTCTGTAGCTGTGTCTGGTTGCTTGTACGGGTGCTTCCAGCTGATCATTGAGAAATGATGCCCTCTCCAGAGGAAGGAGGACTGATTCTTTCCTCTGTTCAGCCCCATAGATTTTTACTGTAGACTTAAAGATCACATTGTCATCTTCTGTGCTTAATAAAAACAAAATCTCACCCTGTCTCAACCAAAGAATGAAGTAGAACTTAATAAAATCTTGTAAATTAGATATTATGAAAAATAATTATCAAGTTTGTATAATAAAATGGTAATATTTGTACAATATAACTTTCCCTTTTGTACATTACAAATTATCACATTATAACAAGAAACTTAGTTTTTACATTATGACGTGATACTGTTTTTTTGTGTGTGTTTGTGTGGCAGCAACATGCTTCCGTACTCTCTTAACAAACAAGACAGAATTTTGCAACCTTTTATTGGCCAATTCAACCATATTAAATCCTCTGGGAAGAATTAGATCTAATAAGGAAAGGAAAGGAATTAAGGAACTGAGTGCTTAGTCATAAGGATGCAGATACTTGATGAACTTGTTGTACTTGTCACTTTATTTGTTGAAAAACAAACTGAATATAGTTTAAAAACGAAATATTTTGCATGCATCAAGTAATTTCTTTCTGTGATACAAATCTCCTTTTGCTTGCTGACAATTAGACTGATGTAAAGTCCATGGAGTTCTTTAATAAAAAATAAAAAATGTTTACCTGCTTGTACAGCCATCCCTGTTTGGTCACCTCTGCTTTTGGATTTCTGTGCATAGAGTTGGAGCGTTTCCCAAATGTCACCACCTTTCTAGGAGTGGAAGACATCTGTAGGTCAAATGAGATATGGAAGACAAGGAAGATAATTTATATATTGATTGAATGTTTGTTAGTTCACATTAACAAGGAATGCACGACATATTGATGAATGAATCCCATAAATGTATGGCAGGATAAGGAATAATGTGTATTCAGAGCTCGTAATGCAGAGTCAAATTGCTTTCACTGACTTAAAGGGATATTCCAGTATAAATTTAATCCATGGTGTAACAAAACCTTGACACTGAGTATGCAAACATTTACATACAGTTGTACTGAACAGGTGTGGGGCCTTGCATTACACGAGGCACAATTAAGTATTGTTTATGCAACATTAAAAGGGTTTTTTTTCTAGTTTCTTCTTGACAGTGTCAAAGTTAGCAACATTCACTCTTGTACAATATTAAATAGACATCAAGAAGGTTCAAAAGTCTTTATTCAGCGCAAAGATGAAAGCACACCATCTAACTAACATGTACAGCTTGCAGCTCTCTTTAGCTGTTAGGCCCAGAAGAAGAGCTCTTGAGGGCAGGCAGCCCTGTGGGAGCGAGGTGGAGAGGGAGAGAACAAGGAAGGTGCTGGAGTTTTGACTGTCTGGTCAGAGGGGGGTCTGTCACTCTGACTAATAGTAGCTCAAAAGCTGAATTTTGCACCTAGGTGTGAAGAATGGTGAATTCTGGGACACTCAGTGCATTTATATCCACAGCTTAAGGGGGGTACACACAAAGGGATTTTATGAATCTTAAGAGATTTTTTATCTGTAGAGCCCCCACACATGAAGATTAAAAAATCATCTTTGATGGTACTGTGTGTGGTGTGCTCTGATATTCTCAGCACAAGACACCACACACATAAAGATTATCTGTCTCACGGCCAATCTAGACTCTAGTCCTCCGAGCCAGAAATATCACGTGATCAAACATGATCTACAGTAACCAATGGTGACAACCCCAGTGTCACCAGGCTCTTCATGAACGGAGAAGAGCATAGACTGTGTATAAAGAGAGTAGAGTAAGAGTAAATAAACGTTTTAAAACATGACAGACATGGAAGACATAGCAGAGGGAATGTGAGCTTTTCTGACAACACACAAAACTTGCATTAACATAGGAAAAGTTAGATTTCACCTCTGTTTTAATTTATGTCCGCCTCCTTGTTCCTCAGTCATCTGGGTGGCTACGCTTTCACGTCACATTTCAAGGAGTAGTGGCTCACGAGTCATCGGCTTTCCCCACAAACAAGGATTTTTTGTCGTAAATATTTAACAAGTTTAACATTTACGATTGTCAGCCGCGACCCGTTTCCGAGCAAATTATTGATTCTTAATACACAACAGACCACAGGATAACCATATAGGATAATCTTTTAAGACAGAAGATGATCTTCCGTGGTCAGAAAGGGATAAAATCGGAGTAAAATCAGCCCGATTATCGACAACTGCAATTGTCTGAGTATACATGACAGTGAGAAAATCGAATTACTGGCTGAAGCATGTGCGCTATCGGTATACTAGGTGGCGCTGTACCCATTTCAACTAGTGGTAACAGAAACACCTCCGGATGACCTCTTTACTTCACCAGCTGCCTCGGCATTCAAGAAAGATGGTGTACGAAGAGCGAGGAGAAGTTACATCCTTGTACATTTCTTATATGGTGTACATGATAGTCACATCGGGTGATTTAAACTAGATACACAATGGTGCTCCTGCTTGCGGTTATTTCGGAGGAAAGCCGCTGTCCTTCTACTTCTGGCTCACGGCTCTGGGAAAAGTCTCGCACCTGCACAGAAAGCAAAAATCTGATCCAATTGAATGTATACATGCACAAGTAATGCGACCATCAATCGAATAATCTAAGTGTATTAATCCGACCTGTTCCGTTTTCCTCTGCTTTTTTCGCGAGGGTCGTGGGGATGATACCGCTTGTCCCCTTTTTTCAAGGGGTCACGGGGGTTACTAGGGCCAAATCCAGTTCACTCTATGGGCAAAGGATGGCCTGGATGAGTCGCCAGCTCATCAAAGGACCCTTCCTGATGGCAGAGGCTGCCACACAAGGTGCCAACTGCACATCAGGAGCAATTTTGGGGTTCAGTATCCTGCTCAAGGACACTTCAACACGTAGCTCAGTTCCACCCCAGGGGAGAAGGCATTCGAGCCAGCGACCTTCCGATCACTAGTCCTTAAGCTCTACCCAGTGAGCTACAGCTGCCCTAGAAATCCGATCCCGGTCCAATTTTAGTCAGACTAAGGTGTGTACATGCATCCTAAAAATCCGATCATAGTCGGACTAACCCAGTAATTCAGTTTTCTTGTGTGTCATGTAAACACGGTGGCTGAGTTCAGTTGTGAGTCCATTTTGAAATCCACAATGAATGACTTGGTCCGAACACAGTTATATCACAGCAATTTTGAATTCTAATGATTTCTAGAACTCTCATTTTTGTGTGATGGAATAAGTGGAACACACTACTTTGTCACAAAATACATTCAGGAAGTTTGGTTCAAAAGGTTTTAACCACTCCTTTTACAGATTCAGTGAAGTTCAACTAAATTTGCTAGCTTCCTGGCACCAAGTTGTTTCTTTAGAACAGTCCACATGATTCGATTGGGTTCAAGTTAACCATTCCTCTACCTCTACCTCTTTTCTGTTGGAACACCCAACTGCACCCAAGTCCCAATCTTCTGGCTGAAGAAGAATTTGGAGAAAGCATTCTTGTTCATAATTACATTTACTTGCTTCAGAGCAGCAGATCCACTGGCAGCAAAACAGCCCCAGAGCATTTGGAGGTTTTTGCTTGACTCTACCCCATCCTGACCAATTTTCTCGTAGCAGCAGTGGGTAGTTTGCAGTTTCTTCCCGATTGTGGCAATGACAGAACTGTGCTATGCACCTCAAACTTACAATAGCTTGCACAGTTGATCTCGGGACCTGTAACTGCTTTAAAATGGCTTCAAGTGACTGTCCTGGCTTGCTCAAATTAATAATGCACTCTTTCAGATCCATGCTGAGCTCCTTAGACTTTCCCATGTAAGTGTATCAAACAAGCTCCATTAAAATAAAATCATCAGCAGTTGTCATTCACAATCCCTCAGAGGAAGTTAAGAGGTCATTCTACAATAGAAATTTGATTCACACAGCTTTCTATAATCACCAACATTGATTGTTGGTGTATGTATATTTTTGAACCAGCAGACTTGGTCACATTTTCAGATGATCTGTGAGAAATTCATTATTGAACCAATGTCCACGCATGTGTCTGTCTGACAAAATGGTATTGTGTAGTGTTCCATCCATTCCATCACAAAAAAAATATTAGAGTTGTAGAAACCACTGGAACTCAAGACTGCCTATTCTTTACAAGTAGAAGTAGTAGTTATCATCTCCTTTTATCACAAGTTTTTAGTTTTATGATTTTAATGGAGAAATCCTGTTGTTCTTACGTGACAATCAGAACAAAATTGAGGCAAGTTATTCATGCACCTAGATTACATACACACATGGCATGGAATAAGTGACACTTAGCTTATTCATGTGAATTCAAAATGTTGCACTCAAGCAAGGATTTGGGACATTCATGGGCTCCATAGCGCCCCATGATGTCCATGATGCAAAATACCAAAAATTGTGAGCTTTTATTTAACCGCGGGGCGGCTGTAGCTCAGCAGGTAGAACAGGTCGACCAGTGATCGGAAGGTCGCTGGTTCAAATCCCGGCTCTGGGCAGGTCTGAGCAGCATGCCGAAGTGTCCTTGAGCGAGATACTGAACCCCACATTGCTCATCAGTGAGGCCCTGCGATGAGCTGGCGACTCATCCAGGGAGTACCCTGCCCTCGCCCTGAGACAAGGCTGGGATTGGCTCCAGCAGCAACACCCCGTGACCCCATGGAAAGGGATAAGTGGTTCGGACAATGACATGACATGACATTTAACCGCCTGGGCGTGGAAGCGCAGCAAATTTTGATGTGTCAGCATGACACAGGAAGTTGTTGTAGCTCACACATACTTTATCCAATCTTTCCCGATCTCCAGGTGCTCCGAGGTGTCTAAAATTTGACAGGCTGTTAGAAAATCTCCAGGCTTTAAAAAAGTTGTGGCCATTTTACATTCGCTGTGAAAATTTAGTGTAGTTTGGGTCATTTCCAGGGTGCTTTAACAAACTATTCCTAGAGGGAATTATCTCACACTTAGTCAGCCTATAAAATACACTTCAGTTATGAAAAGCTGTCAAGTTGTTACAAGAGTTTATATCAGCCAATCTTCCCCACACTTAACATGCCTGATCCAAATCAGGACCTGAAGACATCTGAAGACGTTTAAGAATTGGGAGTTGCAAATATGATAATGCCCCCTACGACATCTTTTTTAGGGCCCGAGCAGGGAACCTGCAAGGACCCTATTGTTTTTCAAAGGATTCTTTATTTTTAGGGCCCGAGCAGGGAATCCCTGCGAGGACCCTATTGTTTTTGAAGGAATTATTTATTTATTTATTTATTTTTTTTCTTTGTCGAAAATCATTGCATTTTTCACTGCCTGAACATACCCCAAAACTCAGCAAACTTGGAATATAAGTCACACCTGGCGAAAAATTTTATATTCTATTGTCGTCCTGAATTTCCACCACTAGGTGGCGCTGTTATTAAGGAAAGTGCGTTTTGGCTAATAACTCCCATATACTTTGTCGCACATTCAAAAACCTTATATCCACGCGTTCAGTGAATTGGGCTGAGTCTCGTGGAATAGGCCACGCCCATTTCCGCCA
The DNA here is from genome assembly GCA_030272975.1 of Sparidentex hasta. NCBI lineage: Eukaryota > Metazoa > Chordata > Actinopteri > Spariformes > Sparidae > Sparidentex > Sparidentex hasta. Next base: position 27,405 of record JARJLU010011959.1, read on the forward strand.
ACCGTTTTTTTTCGCTAGGTCGCAAAATGTCAAAAACCTACTTTTTCGAACTCGTCCCAGGCAATTTCACCGATCTGCACGAAACTTGGCACACAGGATCTGTGGA
>JARJLU010011960.1:0-26545 GCA_030272975.1 Sparidentex hasta
TTTTTTTTTTTTTTTTTAATGTAAAAATCCTCTTTCATCAGTCTGAATCACAAAATGGGGTTATCACAGAAAGAAGCCACTAAGAGGGAAAGGAGAAAAAGTCCTCAGTGTTTGTGGCTGATGTTAAATTACATGACTGATGGGTGAAGAAGCACTTCAAAAGAAGCCATACAGGCTTGTTTACAGTGATTTAGGCCTGCATAATTACACATAACACCATAACAAAGCTGAAAAGCCATTACATTCTAACTCAGAAAGAATAAAAGGATGGTGTTACTTTTTTTTTCATCTCATTAGCAATGACATGAGCATGAATAACATTGTCAACAATAGGCAAATACACAAGTTGCATAGAAAAAAGTTTAGACACTAGAAACACAAACACTCAAGTACAGCTTTGTAAATCATTCCTGTTCTAACCCGAGGTGCTGTATTTTAGGAGTACAGATTAAAATCAAGCATGAGGCCTTGGACTAATTCTGAGGCATATTTGCATCTAGATCTGTTACACAACTTAGAGGACAGCATTATTTATCACGGAAAACCAAATTATAGGTGAGCCAAAGTATAGGAACAGGTGAATAATACTTAATATTTATTTGCAAGTCCTTTGCTTGCAATGACTGCACCAAGTCTGCGTCCAACTGACATCTCCAAACCTTTGCATTTTTCTTTTGTGGTGCAAAACTGGCCCTTCAAAAACCTTCCACTTCTCTCCCCTGACGAACTCCTTGGCTGTTTTGGTGGTGTGTTTTGGGTTGTTGTCCTGCTGCATGAAGGAGGATCTCCCAGTCAGTTTGATTGCATCTGTGTTTAAATTGGCAGACAAAATGTTTCTGTGGACTTCTGAGTTTATTTTGCTGCTGCCATCATGTGTTACATAATCAGTGATGATCAATGGGCCCGTCCCAGAAGAATCCATGCAAGCCCAAGCCATGAAATTATCTCCACCTTGTTCCACAGATGAGCTTGTGTGTTTGGGTTTGTCTTTCCTTCTTCACACATTAGCCTTTCCATCACTTTGGTTAAAGTAAATCTTTGTCTTATGAGTCCATAAAACTTTGTCCTAGAACTTCTGAGCCTTGTCTCTGTACTTTAAGCAAATTCCAATCTAAGCCTTCTTATTCTTATTGCTAATGACTGGTTAATATCTTCTGGTTAAGTCTTCCGCGAATGGTAGATTGTGATACCATCACTCCTGCCCTCTGCAGGTTGTTGGTGATGTCACTGACAGTTGTTTTAGGGTTTTTATTTACAGCTCTCACAATATTTTTGTCTAACGCTTCGACATCTGTTGCTGTGTACACCAGTGGCTTCTTTCTCCTTCAGTACATTTCAAATGGTTGTACTGACTATGGCCAATGTCCATGCAATGGCTCTGATTGATTTTCCTTCTTCTCTCAGCTTCAAAATTGCTTGCTTTTCCCCCATAGACAGCTCACTGGTCTCCATGTTGTACACCTTTCTTAACAGTTTTAGATGTAAATACCTGGATATGGAAACCCAAATACTGACTGGTATCGTATTCATCTTTTCATGTCAAAGCCAAATATTTTCAGCGTTCAGCAAAAATAAAAGAACTGGTTTCGCTACTTCAATTTTGGAGGGACTGTACATACATTAATTCTTCTCTTTAAAGCACCAGATCCACTGACAGCAAAACAACCCCACAGTATAACACTACCATCACCATGTTTGACAGTAGGTATGGTGTTCTTGGAGTCAAAGGCCTCATCTTCTCTTCTCCAAACATATTGCTGGTCACTGTGCCTAAACAACTCAATTTCATCTAACCACAGATTTTTCCTTCAGAAGGTTTGTCCTTTGTCCACGTGACCAGAAGCAATCAGCTGAGCTTTAAGGTGCTGCATCTGGAGTGAGGGCTTAATTTGTCCTTGGCAGCCTCTCAGCCCACAGCGTGCGAAACACACTTCACTGCGGACACTGTCGCCTGTATTATAGGAGCTTTCTGATTCATTGCAGAATTTTGGTTGACTCTTGACAATCCTGACCAATTTTCACTGAGCAGCTGGCGATATGTAGCATTTTCTCCCTGATTGTGGCAGTGACACGACTGTGCCATGCACTCCTTTGAAATGGCCCCAAGTGACTTGTTCAAATAAATAACATGCTCTTTCAGATCAATGCTGAGCTCTTAAGACTTTTGCATTGTAGTGTTTGTGACTGAGTCTAATGGGTGTATCAAACAAGCCCTAGTTGTCATCAGTCAGAATCACTCAGAGGAAGTTCAGAGGCCATGCCACAAAGACAAATTTTGATTCACACAACTTTCTACCATCACGAAAAAATGATATATGCACATTTTCAGAAGACCCATAATAAATTCAGATATGAACCAAACTTCATGAATGTTATTTGTGACAGTATAGTATGTGTTTCTCTCATTCCATCACAGGAAAATGAGAACTGTAGAAATCAGTGGAAATGAAGACTGCCAGGACATACATTTTCTGTGTATGTGTAAGTGTATTTCACATCTGACCACGACTGTATTGGCATTGATATGAAAAAAATTACTAAACCTGACCTTATGGAAAAAAAGGGCTGGAAATGTTGAGAAACTGCAAGCAAACGGACATGACAAAAGACAAATAAACTGAAGTGCATATTTAGTGCAAATGCAAATTTAGTGTTTACCTAGGGAACTTGGAGCATTATACGATCTCTAGAGCATGTTGAATAGTGACTCTGTGACCAGCTGAATGAAGAGCTGATATATGGTGGCATGTTGCCCTTCAAGGCTTTATAAACAAAACAGAAACCAATTTCTGTCATGTCTTACGGCCAGAGATGTGCCCATCCAACTTTTTTCATATAGAAGACAATGATGAGTGAATAACAGTCTCCAGTAATGAATCTGAGGGCAGAGTGATAAACCGAGTCTAATCATGTCTATATATGACATCACCATAACCCAGGACAGATACATAGACAGCTTCAGTGATCTGTTTCCTACAGGACATGGGGAAAGTAGTTTTTGTTTCTATACAAGTAATTTTTTTTTGTCTTAGCTTGCTCACAAGTGGGTTAATATGAAATTTAAATGTGAGTTTTGTGCGTCTCGTAATCAGTGAGTGTAATTACAACATGCACTGCAACCAATTGCCATAACGAATGTGGACACATGCTTTTCCTCAAAACCTGGATAGGCTGAAATCTTACATTTGTTTATGTTACAGCTTCACAATGCTTTAGATGTTACTTTCAGTGTTGTATTATGGGATCGCTGTGGCGACCTGTTATGGTTACAACAGACACACCCTGACTTCCTGTTAAACAGCATTTTTCTTGTTGTGACAAACATGTTAAGAAATTGTCCCGAGGTCTTCTAAAATATTCCCAGTATCACGCTTATTACGCCTGGCCTAGTAAGATCTATCCAGTGTTTTCACACCCCTGTAACTCCCACACCTTCGCCACCTCCAGATATGAAAATTGGGCCTTAAACTTTCAATGTGAATGTGATATGACATGTTCAGTAAAAATGTCAATATGATACGACATGTACAAATGTTAACCAGTCAGTGGTTTGTTCTGTTCAGATACTGCCTTTGCTCAAGAGAACTACCCGTGTGAGGAAAAGATAAGGCACTGTTTAGCATTACAATGATCCCAATACTATTTGAATGAGATCACTGGACTGTGCCTTTATTCAAATATAGACTCATAGGTGTTTTAAATTTAGTCCTTTCAGGTTAAAATATAGACTGTCCCTAGGGTGTATTCATACACCTTGCACAACATAGTGATTACTTGTGATGCACTTAAAATATTTCATCTCCGAGCTTCCTTTCTCTCAGCTTGAATGCAGATGAACTCCCTTGACATCCTAATTGTGAAGTCTGTAAATGCAGATCAGTAACTGTTAAACAGAGCAGCCTTCATGAAAAGGCTGGGGAATTAAAAAAAAAAACACTGGCAAGTTTTTTGTGTCATTACTCCTTTGTCGGTATAAGTTATTTCATTCGCACGGTTCTACAAGCTTATTGCCCAATACACCTTGAAAGTAAAAAGGGATTTACGATAGACACGTAGACAAAATAACTTTAATGGTCATCATGGTGCTGACGTCCAAAACAGAGAAGTAGTAAATAAAGTACGGCGTGGGACTTAATGGCAATCTCATTGATAAAAACAGTGCAAAGAGTATGAAAGTTAAATTTCCTCAGTGCCAACAGGAATTAAGGCCAAATGTGTGAAAATAATGGAAAAATCTACCTCAATCATCACTTGTGACCCACTGGATGTGTGTGACGGTGTCTATATCTGCAAAGACTCTGCCCTCCGTCCGTATTTTCTTATATTCTTGGTACTTTGCTGTGTTCTGGACCTTTTTCTAGTTTCTGGCCAACTCAAAGCATCTTTATATGACGAACTGGGAATCAGACTGAACAATCATCAGTCTTTTTCAAGAAAAGCCCAGTATTCCTTTAAAACACCACTTACAAGTATGTGGCCTGCAAACTGACAACGTCCATATTACTGCACGCAGATGCATCCATGGTTTATCCACAAACACACACACGCACACACACACACACACACACACACACACACACACACGACACACACACACACACACAACACACACACACACACACGCACACACCCTTCCAGGGCCGGAGTGAGGCACAAAAATCCACCGGGGAAATTTTGACCGCACTGGCCCACCACCATTTATCCCCCTACATTTCTGTAAATAGACTTGACCTGCAATTGGTTCATTGGATAAACACAGAGTGAAAGGCTCTGGATAAATGCATTTCCCATTCCCAGGAGGCTTTGCTCCATTCTACGTTAATTTAAGAACAAACAAACAAACAAATTAAATTGAACTCCCGATCGTCCCGATTGCCACTCCGCCCCTGCACCCTTCAATTGATAGATAGCGGTCATCTGCGCTGAGGTTTACTCTACACACTTTATGTGTACACAACCTATATCCTATTCTGCAAGCAAAATCAGCTTTTCTCTTCTTTTACTTCTTTGTTCTTCTGGGTTCCTGATCTATTTGGTTTGAGACCCCCTCTAGAAACATAGTCAATTTGTGAATTACTCAATATTTCACAAAAATAATAAAGATTAGAGAATAGAAAAAAAGAACACAAATGTGTAAAGCAGAATAGTTTCACTCCATTTATCATCCTACACCTCCCCACATTAATCTTATAACCCCTCAAATGTGAGCCAATGGAATAAAATGTCATACAAGATAACATATCAGTCACAAAGGCTTTTTTCCCCAGATACTTTAATTTTGTAGGTGCATTTTGATTATATTACCTCTGTACTTTTACTTAAAAGATAAATTCACCCAGTCTATTTCTGGAACTTCACAGCAAAACAGCCTTGCAGTGCTCTCCTTAACAACTGATGTAGAAGGGGACTTAAAATGGAAACATAATGCACCTTCCCCCCAACAAAAAACAAAACCAAGCACAAAATGGCTCCATACAACTCATCCTGCATGATCTACGTCTCCATAAGCCCCAAGATCCCACATAGAATTGAAAAGACATGATTTTCATCCTTTACACAGAGTCAAGCTCAGAGCACCTACTTCAGAGAGGGGCCAGCTGATGCTTTTGGCTTAGCAGGATGATGAATAGCGTTAACAACATCTTGTCGAATCAGAGTGGGATCTCGGGGCTTCCAGATACTTGGACTGTGTCGGATGAGCTGTTTGGAGCAATTTCATATTTGTTCCGGTTGTTTTTTGTTTTTTTTTTGGTTTACGTTTTTTGAGCACCCCATCTACTTCAGTTGTTTAGTCTTAGCGACCAACTGAGTTATGTGATCTGTGTGTTCTGGTTTTCTGGTTGGGCAGTTTTCTGACTGTGGGAGGTCTTTTTTATCAAGAGCCTCAGAGGAGATCTCTTTACCACCACCTACAACCATCTTGTTATGTGCATGTGTGTGTACATGTGTGGTTGATGTGATAGTGTGTGATGTCTGTATGCAAGTGTGTCTATACAGAGCACGTCTTGCGTGAATAACAAATATGAGAACTGAGGTGTGTGTAGTGACCAGTAAACGGTTTTACTCAACACTGAACTGGCGTCTCACATAGAATTTCACATTCAGCAGAGCATTCTCTTTAACACAAGGCACCATTTAGTCCCATCCTACACACTACATGGGTCCTTAATTAACAACATGTCCTCGGGCACACAACCTCTCCACGATATTAAAAACGACGTTGCCGTTACTGATTAGAACAAATGGAAATCAAGTGCGTCAAACCAAGCGGAACCTGCAAAATCGTTTAGACAAGAACAACTGCTTTTCCTCAATTTGATACGTGAAAATCGTTAATTGCTCAATGTTCTGCTCGTGGCACATTCTAAGCTTTCACATTTATCAAACCATGGATAAATGTAGGGGAGTAAGTGCTGGCAAGTATGATGTCTAATGTGTTTCTGTTGTTAGATGCCTGATCGAAAAGACAAATGGAACAATATATGGAACAAAATAACAGATTTGGTGCACATCTAATGAATATTCAATATCATAAAAATGAAATAACATCAACAAAACATGGTGTTAACCTTTGCTGCACATTTTCTCCACCAACATTATCTCAGTGCAGCTGTAATTCCAAATTCATTTAGTGGATACGAGCTATCTGACTTTGAAATGATAACATTTTGTGTTTTGCACTTTGTAAGGATTGCAGTTTATGTTTAAAAGTATGGATTTTGCAAGTCAATGTACTTTGGATTTCAAGTCTTGCACAATGAACCCGTCATGAAACGTCAGCAACGGGACATGGAATTGAAATGTCTAGAATGACAAAATCTTTGTTTCATATTTTGTTGAGCTTTGTTCTACATCACAATCAACAAGTTCTCTTAAAGTGAAACTCTCACCAAAATCCTAGGCTTTTTTTGTGAACGCATGAGTCAAACCTTCATGTAAAAGCATAATTACGACAAAAGAGGCACTTTTAAGCTCTACTGTATTTTCGTTTTTGGGTCAAACTAATTTTCAATGGGAGTGCTATGTGCACTTTAGTGATAGCATCAAAAACGCTACTTTTAAAACACTAGGAAGGCTCGACACAACATGAAACTTTATTCGTAGTATCACCAGGGTCTCTACACATGAACACCAGCATTGAGAACATTGTTTGTGTACACAGTTTGTGTACATTGTTTGAGTTTTATTTGGTTGCCCGTTGTTATTTCCAAGACAGTGAAGTTGATGAACTAGTCTAAATGTAAGGTAAAAAAAACAAACTTTTCTGCTTGATTCACATCAGATATCAGCAATGATGGTAGTTTAATGGTGTGTTTAGTACCAGCAAAGCGAGTTTGACTACAGGATCATTTGCATTACTCGCGCAACTGTTTATTCACCCCAAATAACCTGATTACTTTACGCATGAGGCTAGCGAGCAACAGCACAAATGACAGTGTGAGTGTGTTTAAATTCAGGTCATCCTCTCACTTAATTCAGCAATGACCTGAAACTCTGGTTTGCTTTCTTCTTTCTCCCCTCAACTCCCTGTAATGTAACGGTAATGTATTAAAGTACACGTCCCCTCTGTCGGTGGTCGACATTATGCTACGTAAACACCTGACAGTGGAGGTCACCTCCATGGATTGTTGCAGCAGCCAGGCCGGTAAACTGGTCTTAAGCGATAAATCTACTTTATTTTCCATAAAGTAAATAAGTAATCTCTGAGCTCACCTCCCGTTGGATCAGAGCAAAATGTGTTGACTATAGGTGTTTATTTCCCCAGAAGGTCTGCCTCCGCATTCCAGTCCCTCCTCCAGCGCTGGCTGGTATCTAGCTGACTCTGAGCAGCTGCAGCGGCTCCACACACCATAATCTGCAGATGTCTTTTGTTTTGTTATGATAAATAAGACCCATAGTAAGTATTGTAAGTATAAATCACACATTGTGCATTTAACATGCATCTTACAATTGTCTACAGGAATGAAACAACACAGGTAAGGTAATATTTCGAAGCTTGGCATGGGAAACAGTTTTGGGGAGTGTAAATCAAGTAAAGATCATTTGTGCTCCCAAGTTTGTAAACACTGTCTAGTTCAGAGTTATAGTCAACAGCACCAGCGCCTATGCCAGCCCCAGTTCTCAAATATAATGAGAAAAATATTCCCAGTACACCTTCACTCACATGAAACACATTGTATTGGCGTTGACTGAAGGTGCTTTTGCTGTCAGCCCCTTGAAATGTCAACAATGACTGCTAATTGCTTCGATACTTTTTCACACGAATTGCTTCATCTTTATTTACTGTTTAGTTCTGAGCTGTTGTTTCATCACTGACAGAGCAAAGCTCCAAATACTGAGCTCTGCTCTTCCCTGGGTGTTGTCTTTGATGTTTGACTGACATGTCATTAGTCTAATTAGATTTGATAGAATGGCAACCTGCTGGACTGTGTGTAGTGTTCAATAATGCAAGGTGTATGTATTCCAGGAGGAATCTGTCTATTTAATTGGATTTTTTCTCAATAAATATTCAAATTGTTTATTCCAAGGGAGGAAAACACTGTATCTACATTCAGTGAGCCTTTTCGGTCTGGACTCAATACAAAACACCCAGGGCTAGTAAACAAGATTGAATGTAGGATGTGGCACAGTAACTTCTTTGTTGGCCCTCTGTGGAACTCACTAGCAGGTAATTTTTCAAACACACTGTGAACAGACAATGTTTTTGTTATCTAAACATGTTTTACTGTTAAAGCTCATGAAACAATAACAACTTGTCAGCATTGCTAAGTTACCATGTGCCTCTCCTGCTCTCTGCTGCACACACACACACACACACACACACACACACACACACACACACACACACACACACACACAAGCACTCTGTGGGAAACCTTCTTTAGCTTTATTGCTGTACATTATTACCTGCATCGTCCGCAAGACTGCTAACCCCACTGCACGGCTAACAAAGTGAACTTTGGATGGCAGCTACATTGAGCAGCTGTTACCGATTACTTAAGTAACAAAATCTATTGTATCTGCCCATATGGAAGCTCTATAAATCACCTCTGTATTGTAATTGCCCTTCATCAAAATTTGGCTAGCAGGAGTTAGCAGTTACTTTAGTAATAAGTAAAGCTATCAGTTGAGGCGGACTAGCCTGAGGACATCTCGGGGGAAAAAAAAAATGACACCAGTGTGTCCTTAATTTCAGGGGAATCTAGTTAACAATTACCAAGAATTCTTCATAAAGACAACTGCTAACCTTTTAGTGTTATCAGAGGGAAAGTCAGATGATGACCAAACTGAAAAAGATTCATCTTCTGAGGACCATGAATGTCTGTATCAAATTTTATGGTGATCCATCCAATTCAAATCCACTCTGATCATCTTGAAAGTAAACTTACCAGCAACACAGGCCTCATATGAATTTGGATTTCCTATAATTCTATTAATCTTTGCTTCCCTGTCAAACATGGATGACATTGATAAAGAATTCCCCTTTCAGTTGCTGTGTCTCGTTCTGACCTGGGATGTTGTGGATGGTGATGGCGAGGATCAGGAGGACAATTCGTCGCCAGCTGCTTCCTGTATGTGAAACCTCCTCCTGTTGTTTACTTCCTGTTTCTTGTCCGTCTGAGCTGCCCGAATGAGGTCCTCTCCTCCTCTGGTACACGTCTCCATTCTCTATTTTATCTGCATGAAAGAAGAGAATAATGTTAGAAACAAATTGATGCCTTTTGCACAGAGATTATGCAATATCGCTGCAACAAAGGCTCATTTGTCTGTTCATCCTGAACCAAGCAGCGGCAGCATAAAGCTGCTCCAGTGCGTAATTTCATACCGCATGCTGGCACAGTGGAACCAAAAGAGGCGTAACGTTACACATCACAACCTTGAGATCTGTGTGTGTTTTTGTACGTGTTTCCCTCGGTTTCCACCTATTCATCTAAACATGATTCCGCCTGCTGTTTATAATCATATGGATGCTGTTATAATGTGTTGTGACTGAGACTCTGACCCACCAAACAGACCAAACACCACCCCTGACCCACTCAGTCAGGGGCTGACTATCATGGTGAATTCTTTCCATACTTGTTGCCGGAGACAGTAGCTGCAACAGCACAATAGTGGAAGGCGACAAAGGCATGGTGAGTTAAAGTCCACTGCAGGAACTGCCTGGCTCTCACTGCCAGGGACAGACGCTGTTTTTCAGGTGGAAATGTGACAAAGAGTCAGTAGGACAGACAGGATGAAAGCAAAATTCTGTATTTTTCTACTACCTTCGGTTGCAGATCACTGGCGAAACAGAACTGTCCCCCCTCTACGCCTTTCTAACTTTCACACAGACAGCGAGGCTGAGTATCGGCACTTGAAAAAGCCAGTGTGAAAGGGACTTTTGTTCAGCATTCATACCCTCTATAGCTAAAGTTAATGACAGTCTTTTTTCTACTTTTTAAAACAGATAATTCACCAATCACGCCCACAGGTGTGCAGATGTGTGAAAGTAGGTTACTTCCCTCACAGTCTGCCTTTATATATACCTCACAAAACTATTTCTTACATTTCTCATGTGTACCATCCAGTGCAACATTGCAAATGCCTTTGAGATGAGCCAGCCTGGAAGACTGTACCATTATCCCCATTTCAATGCAACAAAATAGCTAATAACATGCAAAAGAAAAAGACCAGAGGGTTTTTGCTCTGCCTTTGAGGGTGGCCGTTCAGAACAGGCAGCACTTCAGCCTTTAGATGAAGTTGGACAACACGTCAAATAAACTACTGTATGTGCTTGACAGTTGATATGAGGTAGTGTGAGATCCAATGTGTCAGAGGGTGCATCCAATAAATCCTTACAAAGACACTAAAAACTCATAATATCAGGCTAATTAAGTTATTTGAAACCTGAAGCCACAATATAAATGAATCCAAAAATGAAAATAACACTAAAGGTTTATTACAGATTAAATCGGATGCCTCTGCTGTCTGCCTCTCATCTGATGAAGACATCTGACTTCATATCTATATCAAAAGCCAGAGGGGGACAGAACATAGATTAATCTCAAATAAAAAGATGGCCTAATTCATCCCAATATCAATCAATATTATTGACTCTGTTAATACCATGAAAGCAAAGTTAGTGGCCTGACACAATCTAATTAGCACAAACCCAGCTATGAGTTACACAGATTGTTAACATAAAGTAACACAAACTAAAAAAAAACCCCTTTAAACCAAACAAATGGACATAATTGGTAAATTAAGGTTTGCAAAAATAAAGAGTGCCAGTATACCGAGAAGAGATGGGCACCGTAGTGATCTCAACTACTCTTCTAATGCCATTGGAAAAATCATACAAAGCTTAAAACATGCATAATCAGGTGCAGCTATTTAGGAGGTGCAAATCGATAGGTGAAAAGGCCAAAAGCAACATTTTGAACTGAAGTAATACATTTACGTTTCAGCATGACAGGCTGTCAAATCTCTGTTAGAGGCTTTTGTTCAATAAGCGTGTTATATTATATTATAATTATACAATTATAAATTGCCTTATAAAATTCATATTCAACTTGACAACAACAGAATTTATGAGATCTTGGGGGCGGCAGCACCCAGCTCTAATCACAACACTGACGTAACAGTTGCCACATCAAGCAGATACAAAGAAACATCCATTTTCTTTGTCTCTGGTCACTCCCCATTCACCTCTGTCTTTCGCCTCATCTAACTCCTGACACAAATATCGTGTCCTGCCTGTAAGCTGTTAACAAAGCAGTAAAAAGAAACAGTAGGAGTGTCCGTTAGCTCACTTGGTAGAGGAGACATCCCATGCATCCCTTTGCTGCATGTCGTCATCCGCCCCCCTCCTATTTCCTGTCACGTTTCTAACCTATCAATAAAGCCACGGAAATGCCCAAAAAATATACTGCAAAAAAAGAAACAGAAGGGGTTGCATGTTACCGAAACAATGCGCTGGAAGACTGTATAAAAACTCTAGGGTACTGCATGTAAACATTTGATGAGGTCTAATCAATAGAGCAACAAGAGTTCTGACTGGTTGCGCTCTGAAACTACATGATTCCTACGTGTCAAATTTAATGATGCTTTCTGGTATTTTTAATCTTTTCACTTTGAGATCGTTAAAGTATAATTTAAATGCAAATGTGACCAATGTTTTAATTGTGCTTCGAACGTACCCTTTTCTTAACTGACCATAATTAAACATTGGTTAATAATTCCTGTGGCTGCAGCCTCCGTGATCTTTACCCCGTACCTCCCTGCAACCAGTTCACCCTAATCATTTTCTGCTTCCATCTCCCTCTCCACCCTCCAGTCCTTCCATCTATTTGTCTCTCACATGCATTCTCAAACACAAGCAATTGACCTCTATTAATGCATTCCATGTGTCTCATTTTGCCATGTAAGTGGCTGTAAACTGGAATTATCCAGCATGCAAAGGTCAAATAATCTGGTCAATTGCTCGGGGTGCTATGGTTACACCCTCAGTCAGTGGATGTTTTCAAAGGCCAAAATCCCTGAATCCATTTCTGTCTAATTGAACTTTACAAACCATTTAACCATAACAAAAGGCTGGCTGTGCTTACACTGCTATAGCTTGTGCTTCAAGTGCAGTCTCTGTTTCCCATCTACACCCACATACATGCCACCAACACAATTTACAACACTCTTGTCATGCAGATTAGACACAGAACTGTATGATACTGAGAAAAACATGTTGTCCATATCCAAGATGATGCGATACCATTAATTATAAACACCACCTGTATGAAGCCTGTAATATCTCATTTTTGATAAGACTGGCAGAGAAGCACTGATTCAGGTTTCAAGTCATTTACATTTTTTTTTCTTTTTACTTTTTTGATCCACTGATCCAGCTGAAAATGCCTAGCTAGAGCCTCAGAAACAATGACTCTAGTCTTCAATTATCGCCCCATCTGACAAATTCTCATCAAAAAGTGAACACATTACTGTATCGTACTCAAAGGTTATAATTGCCTGACCTTCCATCTCCTGTTCTTTACACTTTTCATATTCAAATCAGGACTTGCAATAAGCATGGGTGGAAAGTCAGTCCATCAAAATTATTATTTCACTTTCTTAATGATTCAACATGGAGCTACAATGTTGAACAAGAAGTTGAAGTGAAACTGTTACCCTGCATTTAACCCATCCCAGGGGTACTGTCTGCAGAATCAGCCTAGTTGTGGATGTTTTGGTGGTGGGAGAAACAGGAGTACCCAGAGGAAGCACACGCAAGCATGGGGAGAACATGCAAACCCTGCACAGAAAGTCACACAACAGAGCATTTTGGGTACTTGCACTTGCTTGTCGGTCAGTTTAACACAGTAGAAGTTATACTCTCTTAATAAAAAAGCAAGTACATATGGTCACTGTAGCTTTCCTAACAAGACATTATTTTGTTATGTTCAGCCAAGTTTTTTCTTATTTTTTTAGGCATGGTGCACCTGGGACACTCGCAGGTCCAAGTTGAAAATCTCAACTAAGGAATTCCAACCTCTAACTCTGACTGGAACACAACATAAAAGTGCATCTCCCAGACTTTACAAAGGCATTGCAGTAATAAACGCTAAATGCTAATGTCAGCAATGTCATGCTAATATGCTTATAATGACAGTGCTAACATCTTGGTACCAATACCGAGCAGGTGAAATGTCTTTCATGTTCACTGTCTAACTTAAGCGTGTCAGCATGGTAAAATTTGCTATTAAGCATCAAACACAGCTCACAGAAATGTGATCAACATTTCATTTTGATCTGATCATGGCACTGGTGGAGGATGGACAAATCACTAAAGTTATTTGATGAAAAAAGTCATTCATCCAGAGGGTGGCATAAATGCCTGTATCGGATTTAATGCAAACCTATTCAATAGTTGTTGAGGGATTCACAAGAGTTATCAGGATGAATTCTCGGGGGACCTTGAATGTCTGTATAGAGTATAATGGAAATCCAACTAGTACTTCACATGTATACACTGTAGCTGAGATATGGCCATCTGGAACAAATTGTTGGACTAAGCGATTGACTAATTACGACTGAAGAGTCATGGCTTAAAAAGAATCCTTGAAAACTTAAACTCAACAACATCTACGGTGAAAGCAATGTTTCAAAACCACTTCACTGAATACAGTTAATAACAGGAACTTTGCCTTCTCTATCAAAGGTACAGCCACAGGGATTCCAGGTATGTCACTTCAAGGAAATAAATTAGTGCAGTCTCTTAGCAACATGTTGTGTGTGTGTAAGTACATATGCAAATGTATGACCCTGTCAAACTGAATTGGCTTCTAATGACAGTGGAATAGTTTAGACAATCTTCAGCACATAGTCAAGGAAGGCAGACAAATGGTGGTCCACAACATGATGATGGATTTAGTGAAACAGGAAAAAAATATGATAATGACACACTATAGGAGCTACTCACCTGACAAAACAGTCTGTCAGGTTGACACAGAGTCCAGGAGAATTGTCATTATGGGCTTGAGGTAGTGACTCTTATAGATTCTACTATCAATATGTCAGAGGCTATATTTAGAAAAGTCAATATTGCATTAATTCACAGCCTGTTCTTGCTTTCTCACTCTTATACAGTTTTCAGAATATGTTAATCAAAGAGCAGGAAATTGGCATTTGTCGGGGACTATGATGGTGTACATTGTGATGTCAACCAGTGCAATGAAAAACTATATTTAACCAGATTTTTTCAGGCTTATTTCTTTCCATAATGTAAAAGGAGCGGCAAACAAAAAAAAACAAAAAAAACATCACAATCTTTACTGAAAACTCGCTGTACATCTTTTTTCACCTGTAAGACACTGCCAGCTTTCTGTCAAACTTTTTGAAAAGCTGGCCTCGTGCCTTAGCCTCTGTAGTAGCTTTGAACATCATCTGACTGAAGTCTTTGAATACGTTTTTATTTTCAGGTCATCAAAGCCTTTGATGGCCCTGCAGCTTGTGAGAGTATATAGATGTTGTCTTGGCCTTGGGTCTATACAATATACGATCACAAGTACTTAAATCCAGCAGTGCAGTTTCTGAATGTACTTTCGTATTTCAAAGAAACCAGCATTTCTGATTACTGAATGGGTGTTGCTGTTGCAGGTACTGGCACTTTTAAGCCTCTCTCCTCTCAGCCTGGAGAGATGGCTATTTGCTGTAAGGTAGATGGTTTTAGATCACACAGCACGAGAGATCCATCTGTTGATGGCTGGCTGCCTGTACTGTTACCACTTCAGTGTACTATAATAATATATTGTTTGCATGTATTCAGACTGAGTGCAAAGTTGAGTGGGATAAGACTGGTAACTGAAAGGTGGTCACTCTCCACATAATTCTGGAGAAAAAAGGTTATTTTTTAGCCCTTTATGAAGTGCGAGTTGTGTATGTTGTCGTTAGAATGTTGGCTCATTAATGGTTAACTCCACAAGGTCAGTGTGCTGGAGAATGTTAGTTAGCGCAGTATACACAGCACGAATGTTGTAATCTTGCCTAGGACAATAAGTCCTTGAATGACCACTTTTTTGAGGGCTTGGTCTCAGCAGCTTGTTTGCCATGTTGATACGAACACTGGTGCTTTTAAATGCGTTTCCTAGCAGGGGGCTATATGAAAACCAGCCAAGAGCAAGTTCACTGAGGAAGAGTCTACAGGAGGCTGACACTCCTTTATATAAATCAATTTTGGCCTTTGGTTTGCATCAAAGTATGTCCGTCGCAATTCAAGTTTCACCTGTAGGGATTTATGAGAATTTAAGATCAAGTGGGGAAGACGGTGGGCTTTTCCTGTTTCTGTAAAAATGTAGCTTGCACACTATGATGAAAACCTTTTCCGGCCTGTGAACACAGTTTGTTTAATCAATAAGGTGGGAGCGTTTTTGATCAATATTTCTCTTTTGTCCAAGTTAGGAGATATAGAAAGGATAAAATGGACACACACATTACCTTGGTAATACAAGGCGAGATCACACATAAGATTGAAATGCTGAGTACTTAAATTATTTATTTGTGCTGTAATCAGTGTTGCAATCAGTTGAAAAACACACAACAGCTCTTATGGAACGTATGCAGGGTCCCTCGGTGTGTTTTGTCCAGTAACGATTTGACAGCAGTAACTGGACAAGAGTACAGTTATAATTACTGTATAATAATACAAGCTCACTTGTTATTATGCACTGATACTGCCAGCCCAAGATCTCTGACCCTCCAGAAATGCATCTGATTACCAGAGAGCCAAAATATTGACTGGTCAAGTGAATAATCAGGCACTTGAACCCTCCTTCAGGCTTCCTTCTGCGTGGTGATACAGTGTAGTTTGGTCAAAAGAAAATAGTTCAAGTCATAAAATCTGGAAAGGGACAATACTTATTTTTATCTCAATATATTTTTTTGAGCACCACGAGCTGAGAGTCATCTTGTTCCATTATTTTAGAGAAGGTAGACACTACCTTACATGCTAACTGTAGAATGAAGGTACAGACTACGTCAAATGCACACACACACACACACACACACACACACACACACACACACACACACACACACACACACACACACACACACACACACACACACACACAAATGCACACATCTCATTAGAGTGTATTTTTCAGTCCCATTCAAACAGCTGGCAGAATAGCCTGTTACTTAGGTCTGACAGGTGGGTGGAAAACACTTCACTGTGATGATCAGCATTCTGCAGAGGAAGTCACCCACTTGGAAAACCAGCAAAAAGTGACAGTCTACATCTGCAGAGAACATTGTGTAACTTTTCTAGTTATAAAAATGTTCTTGCAGACTGGTACATTTATAAATATGCAGTCGTTGTTTTCACAAGAAATTAATGGCAATGTGTAACCAACGTCTACCTCTATCTTCACTCTCTGTATTCATGTATTTGTCTCTTTCACCCACACACTCTTTCACACACTTGCCGTCTCGGTCTACCTCAGTCTCTCATCTCTACCTGTTCAGCATGGCAATCAAATTCCGTGTCCTTCCCTCAACACCGTCTGTGCTGATTGTGATTTCTCACCTTATCTCCAGAACCCCCAAGTAACACTCCCTCTGCGTGGTACCGGCCTGCTGACCCTAAATCATTCTTCTTTTCACTTCGCTGCTCCTCAGTAATCACACTGCTCCTCCTCCTTCTCCTGCTCATCTTCATCTGTGTCACGGTTAACCTGCACAGCTCTTTCCTCGCTCTTGGCAGCTCTGTCTATGCCAGCATCAGAAATGGGAATAATGAGTGTCACATTTATATTTTTTTTACGTTTTCTCTGACGTGAAAAGTTGATCATGCCATCCCGATGCGATGTTCTGCTGGGAAACCTCGGGTGCTGGCGTTCATGTGAAGGCCACTCGACATGCACCACCCATCCAAACACTGTTGTGGCCCAAGTACACCGCCTCATCACAACAACATGGATGGCAGTGGCTCCCCAGCAGGACAATATGCCCTGACACACAGCAAACACTGCTCAGGAACAGCTCGAGGAACACAATAAAGGGGCCCAAGGTATTGACCGGGCCTCAAAATTTCCCAGATCCCAATCTGATCGAGCATCTGTAAGATGATCCATGGAGGCCCCACCCCACAACATACAGGACCCAGAGGATCCACTATAAAACACCCTGGTGCCAGACACCACAGGACACCCCTCAGGGGTCTTTAGTCCATGTCTTGACATGTCAGGACTGTTTTGGCTGCACAAGGGAAACCTTCACAATATCAGGCAGGTGGTCATAATGTTTTGCCTGATCGGCATATATACACATATATGAAAACAGAAAAACATCAGCTTTCCTGACAACTTTTACGTCTGTCCATTTAATATGACACAAAGGCAGGAAATGGGTAGATTAGCTTAGCATTAGAATAGCATTAAGCACAGTACTCCCTGTAAAACCACAACATGCCCACTTACACTTCTGCTTTTGATTAAACAAAGGAGATCATAAGTGTTCCTAAGTGAGCTTTGCTAGCATGCTTGTACACGTGTATTTTATTTTGACCTTTAGACAAAGCTGGGCCAGCCATTTCCCCACGCTTCTGAGACATTTCTCAGTTTCATATTTAAAGGGTAACTCCATCAATTTCCGACATTAAAGTGTATTAACAGGTACAGTACTACAGGATATGTGGGAAAAAAAACAGTTGAAAGCTTTTTTGTGGCTCCAGAGGAAGCTGCATGTAATCTGATAAATCACTTCCAGTGTTGTCATTCAGTGGCTTGTGGGTAATGTAGGCTCCAGGTTATAAAAAGGAAAAGCTGGTGGAAAGCCCTCACAAAATAATTATAACAGCATATCAATACCAAATGGCTTAACAATGTAACATTCAACAATCACATTTGGTGTACTTCTATATGTGTACTACTTATTGTTTATATTCTTATAATTGCTGAACAGGGTTTTAAAATTACATAATGTGCAAGATTTTGCTTACTGTTACAGAGGTAAAATGTGTATTTTTTATTTTTTTTTCCTTTCGTATCTACACAAGAACACAGCTCATGGATTCTGGAATTGTGCACCCATTTGGACTATTTTTCCCATTTTGCTATTAAGGACAGAAAATGCTGGTTCCTGCGTGCTCATCTGACATCCTGCACTGCATCACATGTGTGTAAGTGCTCTCTCACACTAACACATGCCCACTTAACACCCATCTCTCAAACAGCCTCAGTTCCCACCTGTTGTCTTTCATCACCTTGGGTACTCATTAGCAACAGCCGTTGCAACGTCATTCTGCTAATAAACAACAAAACAATGAGTGATGTTTTTTTTTTAACCATTAATATAGAGTTACAAAAGAGTCCTTCATTAATGCGCCAGCCATTCACATGGGCTGCAGATGCATTGAAAATAACTAGAAGGCTTGCTGAAACACAGGAACACTGAATCAGAAAAAAATGAAAATTGTTCAGATGACCTCCCAGGCAACAAAGCGGCATGACGAAGGTGGTGGAATTACTCACACTGTTTCTATAGCAATCTGACTCTTTTGTTTTCTTTTTTATCTGGTTTAGAACTTGTCTTAACATTGCCAGTCCTAACAACACTGATGATAACACTCTCCAGTATTAACGGCTATGACTTCAGTTCTTCATCTACAATAGATCCATTTAAACGTGTAAATACTCAATGTTCGATTAGCTTGTGGCATTAAACCAACAGAGAACTGTACTCTGCAGTTAGAAATTCTAAGTGCTATATCATAGGCAGCTGGACTTCAGTTTCTTGAAGATATTTAATTTCGTCTATCGATCCTGTAGTAGACACTGCCACACCTTGGTTTGGTTTGGCTTTGATCTAAATGTCAGGCCTGGTTGAACACACTAAATTCCACCACACAAAGTGATGATGCGCTGTCAACATCTGGTGGTGCCACATATATAAGGAAGGAATTTGAGATCTATTCAAGGTTTTGTTTTGGTTTTATTACTGGACACAGCGTTGGAGGTGGAGCCCCGTTTGTTCCGATAAAAGCTGCTCAGTGGTGTTTTGAAGCTAAAAAAGCTTGATTTCCCAGGTAAGAAAATACCTGGATCGCAGACCGTGCTGGCTCACTTCTTGTTCAGCGCCTGGCTAACTTATAACCTTAATCGTGCGGCTCTTCTGGACTTTCCATATGTGACTAAATGGCTCAAACTATGATTATGCTGTTTTCTGTTACAATAGTTTCTGCAGATTCGTGGCGTGAAACAAGACGTCCCGCGGTCACGATATCTGTTCAGAGAATTTTTGCACTGTGCCTTGCTATTGTTTGGTCATGACATACTGATCACAACAGCTTTGAATGTTTTAAACATGGCTGCATCCCTTCTGTGTTCCCTGTGTCAACCAATCTACTGGATCATCAGCCCACAAAAAGCTGAATTCAAACAGTAACACTTCTCTGCCTCTTGGTTGCAGCATACCTGATTGCTTGGAAATAGTGGAGTCTATTCGACTTGGCGGGGCACACTTGCTCTCTTTCAGCTGCAGTCATGACTTCACTTTCAGCCGGTAACCCGAACCACCCACTACCAGCTACCTGGGAGCTGCCCAGTATAATCAGAGCGTCTACTGCTTGCCAGCGGGCAGCTGTAGGGATCAGGAGTCATATTTAAGGTCATTTCTCAGCACTAGTCTCCTCACTAACAATGTTCAGACCAGTGGAATGTTCATATTATTCTCAACACTTCTGATTCTGCAATCTCAAAAGATGGAGCAGTGAAGCACAATATGCACCTGAACACTAAACAGTGCATAGACTAGCATGAGAAAGATGAAAGCGAAAGGAAGGATGTTCACAAAATGAATCACTCTTGACAACCCTCATTTATTGCGATTACTCAGGTGGTGGAAGGCGCTGATTGCTGAAATTACCAGCAGGAGAGGAGCTAATGGTCCTTTACATGGCCTGAAATGTGCGGCTACAGGTTCTGTCAAAGAGAAATGATGATAGACAGACAGGGTCAGATGGATTTCAACACAGGCGTCGATACAGTTCAGAGAAAAGGAATAGCAAATTGGCTGTGAGGAAGGAAAGATGACGTAGAAAGGCAGATTTACATGGATGGGCAAAAGAAGGAGAAACTGAGGGAAATAAATTGAGAACAAAAGTACGTTACTGTGTGTGCAACAAACTATTTGTGAGGCTCCAGACTCCAAGACTGTGCATAGAGAAATACCAAAGAAGGAAACAAGAGCTGAAGAGAGAAGTGTTGATGTGAAAGAGTCTCAAAGTCACAGACTGTACTGATAAACTGCCCAGTGACCGAGCCAATAAACTAGTGCCAACAAATCATTTCAGCCCGGCATGAATATCTTTTAATTATTGATAACACAGAGCACTCCTACATCACTCCAGTGAAGGAAGCAGCAGCTGGATAAGGCCTGAGTTTCTGAAGGGCCATTTATTCACATTGGGGTCATGTATTGTCCCCAACTCAAATATTTTACTTGTCTTTTGTGTTGCGTTTTCTCCATCTTGGTGTCCAAAGTAAACACTGTGGTATAACGGAGGCTTGTGAATTAGTACTCTTCTTGACCACTGCCTTAAATCTGTAGTCTGTCATTAGTCTTTGGAATGGTTCAACGCCCAGCTGGTAGTGTGCAACTCTGGCCACATTTAAATTAACCGAAAATCACGTTTACTTTCCACCCAATAGATTCAATCTAAAAGTGCATATTCTCAATCTAAATGAGCAATTAATTTAATGAGCTCATTAAGTAAAATCACGGCTTAGTATGGGCATGACAAAGTCAGTTTTTATGCAATTAAAGCACAATACCTGACGGCACTAATGTCATTCAAAATCCCATTAAGAAAAAACACTAAATCCTCCATGCAGAGGACATTCATCTAGTTTGCTCCAGCACACGGGAGTAATTGGACAAAATACACGCTCACTTGGCAAACACAGATGTGATTAATGATTTTAATCATGGCTGCATTCCATTCAGGTGTGCCAGCTCCAGTTGCTGGCTCACTGATATGGGCTCACTGGCACACCTAAAAGGAAATCTCAATAATGTAATTAGCTACACTTGTGCTTTTTTAGCTGCAACCAGGCAAGGTGTCTGCCATCAGTTGGATCATGTTTTTAGTCTTATGCTTGGAACTGAGTGGGAGTTTTGTTTTTGTTGGGTGGTTGGTGGGATTAGGATTAAGGTTTTATAGGGTTAGGTTAGTTTATATGGTTAGAGTTCTGTTCGGTTGGTTGGTGGGGTGAGGGTTAGGGCTTTGTTTGGTCTATTAGCAGGGTTTCAGGTTTAATATCTTAGTTTTCGTTTGCAGGATTGAGGATAGAGTTTTGCCTGGCTGTTTGATTAGAACTAGGATTAGATTTCTGTTCTGCTGGTGAGCGGTGTGAGGGCTTGGGTCTTGTTTGTTTAATCAAGTGTTTAGTGGGAAAAGGGTTACTTTTTGGGAGGGGATTGGTAGGCTTGATGTTTGAGGGTTTTTTGCGGGAATGAGTTTAATGTTTTACTCAATTAGTAGAGTAAGCATTGCGTTTTTGGTTTTTTTGTGTCAGGTGGTTGTTGGGATCAGGGTTTTGTGTAATTGGTATGATAATAGTTATCGTTTTGTGTGTTTGATGAATGGATAGCCTTATATATACCAATAAAAATATTAATTGTTGACTCGATTGATACATGGACACATACATCCGCATATCAATATATATAAAAAGATCAGAAACATGGGAGCAGATGGCTTGCTTTTTTTTGTAGTATGGCTGTGTCTGGTTTGGGTCCTTGTCAACAAAATGATGAAGCCCATGAAGCTGATCATTTTGTTTGACTTACTGGTACATTCATTCAACAATGCATATTTCTGCATGGCCATAGTCTGCTATGAAGTCACCAAGGTCTGGAACTTGGTAGTGATTTCCTCAAAAAAAAAAAAAAAAAACACAGAAGAAAAAACAATTGCCTGCACTTCTTTAAAGGTCCTGTATAAAATTAGAACAAATAAATGACAGCATAATCAGGAGTTGAAACATCTGGTGAATCATTTAGCCCTAAGTGTTTTTGTGGCAGCTCTACTTCTAGTCTATCATTTTAATTTTAAGACGCTGTCAGCTGGTCCCAGGTCTGCTCACGCTCTGTTATTCCACCACAGCCATGACTCGAGATGACTGTTCAAAGCAGAAGTGGCTAATATTTACAAAATCGAAAACAATTTACCAGTGCACAGTTCAGTAGGCTGCAGCTGTGAGTGTCTGTGTTCGAACATATACGTTTAATACATACACACTGATCATGCTTCAAATGTACTATTGCACCTGATCTCTGGTGTAATGAAGCGAAATATTATAGCTAACGTCTGGGTGTAATTAATCACGCTCATTAGTGTTCCCCGATGACGAGAGAAGCAGGGACCAAATAGATATTTTTCACAGAAGCCATTTTGACATTAAACAGTGGAGTAAACACAGGTGTGTTACCAATGATTACTAAGATTCTGATCCATTCAGATCAAACAGAGTGAAGGTACTGCTATTGTGCAAGCTGACTCACTATCTATCTATTCCATGTCAATATGGCTTCTTGGAAAAGGTTTATTCTGCACAAGGAAAAGAAAAAAAAAAAACTAACAAAAAAAAGAGTATAAAAAAAGCTCCTGATGTAACCTTTCAACCATAGAAAGTCTTCAGGTAAAAGTGAAGCCATAAAATCATCTGATATGAGACATTATGTCCACACTTGAGAGATGCAAACTGTGAATATTGTCCTGGTGTATACGTAGCATTTGATCTTATCAGGAGATGATTATTGGTCATTTCATCACAAATAAACACAGAAATGTGTTCACACCTTTACCTCTACGCACATGAGACCATCTGTGGCCGAAATAATCTTGTCGTTCAGAGCTGCATCAAAATAAATGTAGATAATGTGCTTGATGTATTTTCTGGTTCATTTCTGAGGTTATTCAAGACAAAAATCACTTTCCCTGAAAAGGACTTGACAATTCCTTTCCGCAAAAACCTTTGACCTTTATCCAGACAAGACTTTCAACAGACCAAGCAAAGCTTGATCTACAGTTGTTGTTGTTTTTTTTGTTTTACAGTTTTCTACAGCTGCTCGCTGCTGTAGAAGCAGCACAACGACAAAGACAGGACAAAAGAATGTGTTTTGAAAACCTGACAGAACACCTGTCATTTTGACTGTTTCGTAGCAAATGTTGGTAGCGCATCTTACATAGTGGAAGATACAACTCTTTGGGGCAAAAGAACTCAAACACACAACACACACAGACCTGACATATCATCGCTTCATGAAGTTTTATGGCAAACATGGTATCAAACATTTAATAATTAAAAATAAATAAATAAATACAATTTTTCTTAATATCTCCATCAGCCACATAGGAAAATTATCATCCCAGTGGGTGTCTTACTTCATATTTTGGCCTCTGCTTTCTAGTCATTAGCTGCAAAATGTCCCATTTTCTGCACCAGCTACTTGCTAACTACTGCAATAAGCTAACAAAGACTACATACACTGACAGACTATGTAGATTTGTCACTTCATGCAACACCTTTTAGATGAAATTCTGAAATATATTTTGAGCTTTTCTACAGTCCTGTTCATTGTGGCCCCTGTCCTGCATGTTTTAGATGTTTCCCTGCCCCAATCAAATGTCATCATCAGGCTTTAGCAGAGCTTGATGACGAGCTGATCATTTGCATGACCTGAGCACCAGGACTGAAGAACACTAATGTATCTACAGTATATAGCAAATACTGCATATACACCAGGCAATCATCAAACAGCTGTGCTTCTTGTAATTTATGCCAATAACACACGGTGATTCGGAGATGAAATGGAGCAGCAAGAATGTGTGACAGATGAACGGTGTGTGAGAGACAGACAGTGTCAGTACGTGAACGAGAATGATAAGAGAAAGAATGACAGTCAGCAATAGCAAGGGAGAGAGAGAGAAATGAGAAGAGCCAGCAGAGAGCAAAACTTTCCTGTGTCTGTTGGCCATTGTTGCCAGGCAACTGTCTGACTGTGATGGGAATATCATGTCAGTGAGTGAACACACACACATACACAAAAACAAACACACACACACACACACACACACACACACTGTATAACAGACAGCTTAGATGAACAACAACTACAAATGAGACTCCTTAATGCATATGATATACTGTATAAGGCAAAATTACATGTTTCCTTAATAAAGGCATGTTTACAAGCAAAAGAATAAAATTCATTTGAATAGAAAACGACCACTGGTTTAGTTTTTTTGATGCTCAATTCGTATTCATTTATTCTGATATTCATTTAACTCTGTGCTCCTTTCACATTTTCAAAAGTAAATTCAAGCACTTAAAAGCTGTGTAATCACATTTCATTGTGCTGTAAATCACTTAATTATTTCATTTTACTTATTTCATTTGGTACATACACTTTAACCACGCAAAACGTTTTCAAGGTCCTGCCAGCGAGCCATTTGAGAGTGACGGGACGGAAGCACCGGTACAGCAGAACAATTCCTATAAGGTCTCATGAGCCAATGACCCCTGTGATTGTAACTAGCACTGACACAGCGCTGTGGAAAGAGGGATAACTATGGTAACAGCATGAGCATGAACAACCGGTGCTCCATTGTAGTTGGTGTAGACAGTGTGAGTTCAGTGTATCATTTAGTAAACGAAAGCCTGTTCGATCCAAACTCATGTTCTGCTTAGCTGCCAGACTCTAGCTTTGGGCTCAATGTGTGTTTGGGTCTGTTGGTCCGCTGCACCTGGACCCTACATGCTGACGAGTACATCCCTGGACTTGTTCGGCGGACATCATTGGTTCTTCTACTTCTTGATTTGTCACAGCTAGTACATCATTAGTCTGGCACAGTGATGCTTTTGTCATTGTTGTTGTTGTGATGAAAAAAAGTACTGGCTGCTTTGGGCTGGATTTTCTATTTGCACACATTCACTCCAAATACAATTCTACAGTTCTCACACATCTATCTTAAATTGCAAATGTGAGTTAAACGCTTGCATTGTTGAGCCCCTGACATGTACCACACTCTCCTCCCCTCAACAGCGACAGAAAGTCGAAAATGAATACTACTGATTCTACTATTTTCAGGGTCTGTGTTTTATTTTTAAGGGCTAGTCCACTTTCTCCAAGTGTTTCACTGCCACTGCTTTTTTCAGTTCAGTTATTTCTTTTCAATGCCAGCGTTGAAAATTAGTATTCTGCCCTGTTGAATGGAGAGGCAGCTGTGTAAAATGTAGCATGACAATCAGGCTTACACAATGAGCAATCTCAGGATTATATCAGTGTATAGTGTATTGTCATGGACACAGTTTTAGTTGACCATTCCAATTTAATTTGAGTGATTCTAGTGTAGGTATCTGTGAACCCTTAACTGAAACAGATGCTTTTCAATGCTCTGAGAACTAATGACACAGGAGGCCATTGGAGTAGTTTCACAGCCTGTGAAATGACAAACAGCATGCCATTGGAGTAGTTTCCCCTCACAAAGACTGAGCAGAATGAGCACCTGGGCTGTCTCTCCCTTTTTGAAAGGTATCCATCAGTGACATCTCTTTTGGTCACTCGGCTATTCCCCTCTCTCCTCCTCTCTCCTTTGGAGAGCTCTATTTGGGTTTTTTCTTCTCTCCTCATTACCTCAAAGATGTCGTCTGGGTAAGGTTGCCGGGTCACTTTGTGATGGTAATAATGGTGTGGGATGGTCACAGTTGAGCAGTAATTGGAAGTGAAAGTGTATTTTTATGCAGAATTTTAAAAGGAAGACCGCAACATTTAATTATTTTTTTTTTTCTGTCTGGTGTGAGTCCCACTATAATAAGCACCTATACTTAATCTGCTTAATCTGCTTGTCAAGGATGACAGGAGTGCAACATGTTTATATTCATGAACATGTGCTGCATATATTTGGAACATTTTATTGTATTTGTATGCACTGCCTGTTTCTTATGTGTTTTGCACATCATGTAAATACTGTCTTATGTACTTCAATTGCCCCCGGGGACACAGCATATATATA